>CM022948.1:17136029-17301029 GCA_012931725.1 Litsea cubeba
TACATATCTTAATGTTTTGAAGCAATTAAGCTAATTATTCTCTCCTATGTTGATTACAGATGCAGATCTTTGTGAAGACACGCACTGGCAAGACCATTACTCTTGAGGTGGAAAGCTCTGACACAATAGATAATGTCAAAGCTAAAATAGCCAAAGACAAGTGGATCTACCTAAGAATGAGGATCCAATCCATCCTTTAAAATCTAGCAAGCAAATCCAACCCAATCCACCTTTAAAACATATAGCCTAACATGCAAACCAACTTCACAACCTATCAGGCCACAGAGCCATCAATGGCTTGAACACCCATCACCAGAGAGCCATCAACCCCACCAACAACATCTTTTTTATCTTATTTGGGTATGATCCACCTGCAGACTTGTGGGCATTCATAGGGCTTAGGCACCATCTATATAGAGTTGCATGATTACAATGTTTTTGATTACAGAATCATGAAAGAACTGATCATATTGACATTAATCATTGCAACTCAGGTAGTGATGCAACAAAATCATCAACAAGTTTTCTGTATAAACATGATTTGGCTGCTTTTATACTTGTTTGTACATTTACATCAAACCCATAATTGCCAGTAAGTGTCGCATAGAAATTGTTACATTATGCATGATAAAAGTGGTAGTTGATAACCATACCTGAATATTGCCCACACCATGGAATCATTACGATTTTTGGAGCAATGATATACCCACAAAGCCAGCGAGCTAAGTGAAACAGATGGGACATCTATCATCCGAGCCAACCAATACCCTGCCCATTCCAAACCCTTTCCATCCATAATTCCTAACCCTACCCATTCTAGCCCTTCCACCCACAGACGCCAATAAAACCGAACCATTTCCCTTTGACCAAAAAATCCAAATCAACATGAAACTACCAGAAATCCGGAACCATAGAACCAGTCCTCCCAATATTCCAGACTCGATCGAAAGCCATCCTAAAACACGGAATCTCCATCGAGATTTCCCACGTTTGGTGAATTTTTAGGGTTTAGATAAATGACGAAATGCAGAGGAAAAGGAAGAAAACAACATACCTGCGAATCATCATGAAGGCGAGATGAAGGAGAAGAAGAAGATAGCGTGGAAGCGCTGCCAATGCAGGGAATGAAGAAAACCAGATAGATGAGGATGAGGAGAAGAACGAAAAGATGGGAAGTGGAGATGGATTGTAGAGGCGTGCTTGAGAAATCGGCGTGTAGTGTGATTGAGAAAAATAAAAAAAAGATTGCAGAAGGCGGGAGGGAAAGAGGGGAGAAGGCACGCGCGGGATAGGAAAAAGAGGGGTGGGGGGGTGGGGGGCAATTATATCGGTCTAAATTTAGGTTAGGATCATATTATATCGGTTTCACTAACAACCGATATTAATGGACTTTTAAAACCGATATAAAATCGGCAATTAATATCACATGTGTGGCAACCGATATTATATATAGTGATTATTATATCGGTTGATATGTAACTGATATAAATAAATATTAACTGCTATAAAAAACCTTGACTGAGGATATTATATTGATTGTATTAAAAACCGATATAGGGCAGTTTTGTAATCGATATAAAATACCTTTTTTCTAGTAGTGTGTATGTGGCAGGTTAGGGGGTCGGGTTTGGTTTTGACCGTGTGACCCAACAAGCTGTATGTGGCAGGTTAGGGGATCAAGTTTGGTTTTTGGTTTTGGTCTTGTGACCTAACAAGTTGTATGTGGCAAGTCAGGGGACCAGGATTTGGTTTGGATTTTTTGTGGAATATCAATTTCAAGATTTTGGCTCAGTTTGGTATATGAGGCTGGATGGTTTGATTTTTGGAAGCTCATGGGGCATGGAATTCTTTTTTTTTTATATGGTCCAATCAACTCAAAAGAGGCATGGAACCATTTTTGTATGCTCTTGGTAAGAGGGATTTCTCTTTGACTAAAAGCCCATTTTTTTTAGTGCCTTGGTGGTCAACCTGGCTCATATGGGCTAGCCCATGGGACCTTAAGCTTTTGGAATGGCTTAGATCTCATATGGTGTCATTTTTATAAAGAATATCTAAAAATATCTCCTTTGGATAGAGAATATTTAAGAATATATTTATTTGGAGAGAATCTCTCACGTTCCCTTTATTTTGGGAGAGAATATCTCAAGATATCTTTCTTTGGGAGATAATATCTCAAATCTCCTATCTTTTGGGAGAAAATCTCTCATTGATTTCTTTTTGGGAGAGAATCCCTCAAGATATATTTCTTTTGGGAAATAATCTTTCTAATTTCTTTCTTTTGGTAAGGTTACTAATTAGTAACACTTACCTCTTTCTTCTTTCCATCTTTGGTTTGCTCTCTTCTATAAAAGCAAGGGGGAGGTTGGATCTCTTGCTCTTATCTCTTGCTCTTATTGCTTTCTTTTGCAACAATCTCAAGAGTTCTTCAAGAATCTTTAAGTTTTTCTTCTTCTTCTCCATCAATGGCTTCAAGTAAGTTCCATTTTTTCAAGAAAACTCCATTGTAGGAAAAAAAGTTATTTCTTTTCTTTTTGTTTCTTTCTTTTCTTTTTCTTCTTTTTCTTTCTTTTCCACGTGTCTTCTTCTCTTTTTTTTTACACGTGTCTTTTTTTTTTGTTTTGTTTTGTTTTTTTTTTTGGGCCTGAGATTGTGACTTTAAAGCTCACACCCTTCCTGACTGAAGAATCCCCAGTTATTGATGCTTGGGACGATGAATTGGTCAACGAAGAAGAAAGGTTGCTGGATGCTGTTCAGGACCTGTTCCCGAAAAATGCTCCTTGCAACACAATCACTGAGGATGGCGACTCTGCTGTAGATATATCCTCATCAAATGAAAAGCGACAGCCTCTTGATCCTGAAGACAATCTTCTAAACGAAGACCCTTCTCAAGAAGCTCTCGAAGTTGGTAGAGGCACCCGCTCTGGCCGGGACTACCACAAAAATTACAACCAATCTTCCTTTACATATGTAAATCCTTCGGGAAAAGATGTTGTAAGCACCCCTAGTGGTAACAATGATGAACATGCAGGCCCTAAGGAGGCTTTCAAGTATGACTTGATTGAACATTTCAAGCACATACCTGCACGTCTGCACATCCTAGATTTATTATGAATGTCGTGATAATCTCATTTCAGAATTGCAAAAGTTGAATGAAGATGTCGACAAACACGCCCCGCAAGTCCTCCAAATTGAAATGGACTACCGGGTCAAAAACTCAGAAGCTTCCTCAAAGGGAGAAAAGAAGAAAACTGAGAGATCATGCATCGAATGCCTTTCAGTTCAAAAAGCAGCCAGTGCAACCATCGCCTTCACTAAGGACGACCTCTTACTTGGTGAAACAAGGCACAACCGACCCCTGTACTTCACAGGGTACATCAAGGAAATCCCTATGCACATAGTTCAGATCGATCCAGGTTCTACGCTCAACCTCATCTCCACTTCGGCTCTCAAAGAGTTGGGCATCCCACCCAGCAAACTGAGCCACACATCTGTATCTATCTTTGGATACGATGGGAGTACTCAAAGGCCGATCGGCAAAATCAAGTTCAAGTTGCAGATTGGTGATTTGATCTCTGAGGCACTATGTATGTAATAAAAACCCCTTCATGCTACAACATCCTTCTCAGACACCCCTGGATCCACGAGAATGGTGTTTTCCCTTCAACTCTACATCAATGCATCAAGTTTGTTGGCGACGATGACATGATACATTGAGTCTTTGCAGATAGAAAACCCTTCAAAGGTAAAGAAGTTCACTTTGCAGACTCACAGATGTATGAAGGTGAGAAAGAATAAGAGGAGAAGCACACAGCACCTTTGGCCGAAAATCTCTAGAAAGATAAAGGCAAGGCTCCTCAACAATCACCGAAAGAAAACAAACCATCCGGTAAATCCGAAGAGAGCATTCAAACTCCCTTCATCATCTCCCTCAAGCCTTCAAAGCCTTTGGTCATCACGACTAAAATGAAGAAGGCAAAACAAAAGCCTGGGGGCAAATTTGCTGTCTCTTTTATGTCTGTCATACAAGACACGGATTCGGATTCAGAGCCAGAAGACTACACATCGTCAAGCCAAGCTGACACTCAGCAAGTTTAGCCTACTCTTACTCCAATAGAGACAACTTCTGACATAAAAGCTCCTACGTCAGCTTCCTTCGTTGTTCCAGCAACTTCAGCAAAGGAAAAGCCGATCTTCTTTCATAGATCGGATGTTTCTTCATCAAACTCCGTGCTTGAACCTTTTCAAAATGAAGGTATGCCTCAACTATCCTCATATAGTCCTGTGGCATAAGCTATTATAAAGAAAATGGGCTATGACGCTCAAAACCCAGTCGGTTTGGGAAAAGGACGCGATATTCTCACACCATTGGGGCCTGTCCTGACCAAAAGCCAGCTGGAAGATTGGAGACTCTACGGCCATGTAGGAAAGTCTTCACACAGGCTAGGGTATGATCCCAACACTCCCCTAAGACAGTTGACACAAAGGCTTAAAAGTCAATTTACGGACCAAGCCTCAACATCTCAAGTCCATGAAGACATCGATCTCCCTGGATATCTCTTCTATGAGTCACCTGACAAAGATCAAGGAAGCTCATCCAATTGGTACGATTTCTTTGACAATGAAGAGGAATTGTCCGATGGCGTAGACGTGTGGTCTTCTAACCCAAAAGAACCCTCGTCTCCAAAAGAAGTACCCTACTTCGACACGGTTTCAACAGGCAATTGGGACCATCTCATAGCAAGCCTTGGGAAAATTGTCGATCAAGAACGTGGAAAGGAACAAAACCTTGGTCTGGAAATGCCCTTGAAACCCCAGAAGGTTTCGTTGAGCTGGAAGCCTCCGAAAATATTATGGAGGAACCACCTTCGAACCTTCCAACAAAAGGTCTTGTTCAAAAGATAGACTTGGGAACACTAGATAACCCACGTCCTGTATTCACAAGTAAGAATATAAAGGATGATGAGTTACCCGAGTATATCGTTTTTCTTCGCGAGTTCGTTGATTGCTTTGCATGGTCTTACGTTGAAATGCCTGGCTTAGACCCCAAAATAGCAGTCCACAAACTTAATCTTCAAGAAGACATCAAAACCTGTCAAGCAGGGCCAAAGAAGATTCCATCCAGATGTGATGGATAAAATTGAACAAGAAGTTCAAAAACCCAAAAGCGTTGGCTTCATCCGAGAGGAACAACATCCTGAATGGTTGGCCGACATTGTCCCCGTGACAAAGAAAAATGGGCAGATCAGGGTCTGTATTTACTATAGAGACCTGAATGGTGCATGCCCTAAAGATGAATTTTCGCTCCCCATACCAGAGGTAATAATTGATAATACCTGTGGATTCGAGCGAATGACATTCATGGATGGTTTCTCTGGCTACAATAAGATAAAGATGCATCATGAAGATGAAAAACATACATAATTTCGGACCCCATTGGCGTGTACTGCTACATTGTCATGCCATTTGGTCTGAAAAATGCCGGTGCCACATATCAGAGGGCTATGATGAAGATATTCCAAGATATGCAGCACAAGACGGTTGAATGTTACGTTGATGACCTCGCCGTCAAAAGCAAAAGAAAAGAAGATCATCTCAAAGACCTTCGAGAAGTCTTCCTCCGACTTCGCAAACACAAACTGCGAATGAATCCTTTGAAATGCTTCTTCGGCATCTCGTCGGGTAAGTTCCTTGGATTCTTAGTTTGGAAAGCTGGAATAGAGCTTGACGCCATAAAAGTCAAAGCCATTCTAGAAATGCCCTCTCCAAGAACCTTGAGAGAACTGAAAGGGCTTCAAGGGAGATTGGCCTACATCAAACGGTTCATCTCCAATCTTTTGGGGAAATGCCGTCAATTCTCTCGATTAATGAATAAAGGTGTAAACTTTGTTTGGGTTGCTTATTGTGAAGCTGCATTCCAAGATATCAAGTCAAACCTGACCAAACCTCCAGTGTTAGCTGCTCCTACCACTGGAAAACCATTCATCTTGTACACGAGCCTTTGATCACTCTCTGGGCGCTCTGCTTGTAAGAAAATGATGAAAGAAAAGAAGCTGCTCTATACTACCACAGCCGCATGCTAGTAGGTGCAGAGCATCGCTACTCTCCAGTCGAAAAAGAATGCCTTGCAGTGATGTTCGCCGTACAAAAGCTGCATCACTACTTGCTTTCCAACACAATCTACCTGGTCTTGAGGATCAACCTCTTGAAGGTCCTTGTTACAAAAGCAGGTACTCTCAATGCCTGACTGGCAAAATGGTCCATCCTTTTGTCACAATTTGATATTAGATATGTACCACAAAAGGCAATCAAAGGGCAAGCACTAGCAGATTTTCTCGCAGAGCATGCATTGCCTAAAGATTCTCCACTCAGAGATGATCTCCCAGATGAACCAGTCTACAATGTGGAGACTTTCTCACAAAATGCTTCCTGGGACATGTACTTTGACGGTGCATCCAGGACAAATGAAAAAAGACAGCTGATCTCGGGAGTTGGCATCCTCTTTGTTAGCCCAGAGAAATACATGATTTCACCCGCTTTCTCGCTACTGGAATCATACACAAATAATGCAGCTGAATATCAAGCTCTGATCCTAGGATTGGAACTCGCCATCGAATCCGGTATCACCATGCTGGAAATCTTTGGAGACTCTCAACTGATCGTCAACCAGATGAATAAGAAATTTGAAGTCAGGAAGCCTGATCTACTACCTTACTACAACAAGGCACAATCGCTTCTGCAAATGTTTGACATCTGTCACATCACCCATATTCGTAGAGGTGAAAACATACATGCAGATGCCCTGGTTGGACTTGCCGCATCTATGGCAATCCAAGAAGGGGAAAACATACAAATCACAGTGTGCGAAAGAAGAACCCTTCCTCCTCTTAACACACACCAAGTAGTTGCTGAATGCCACCTAGTGGTTGGAAGTCGGATCTCTATCCTTCAATATTCAATCGGTGACTGAAGGGATCCGTTCATTGATTACACTATATTCGAATCCTACCTGAAGATCCAAAAGAACGGGTAAGCATCCAAAGGCGAACCCCAAGCTTTCATTTGGATATTCCTTCAAAAATCCTTTACAGGAAATCCTTCAACGGAATACTTCTACGTTGCTGGTCACAATAAGAGGCTGAAGAAACACTCAAAGAAGTTCATGCTGGTCTTTGTGGAGCTCATCAGGCTAGTCCCAAGCTCTATGATCATAAAAAAGGTTAGGTTATTACTGGCCTACCATGGTAGCTGACGCAATGCAATTTGCTAAGCGCTGCCAACAATGCCAAGTTCATGGAGATTACATTCACATGCCTCTAGAATGGCTACATCCTACAGCGATTTCATGGCCTTTCGAAGCCTGGGGTATGGACATCATTGGTCCTATTTCACCCCCTTCAAGCAAAGGTCAACGCTTCATCTTCGCCGCTACGGATTATTTCTCAAATTGGTCAGAAACATTTGCACTTAACGAAATGAAGACCTCACCAGTCCTTCAGTTCTTGCGCACCAACATCATTTGTCGTTTCAGCATACCCAAAAGATTCGTCCATGATAACGGACCACAATTCCGGGATCATCGATTCTACAAGTTCTGCGACAAATATAAAATCCAAAGCTATCCTTTAACTCCATACAATCCGGCAGCAAACGGATTAGCAGAAGCTTTCAACAAGACGCTCTGCAAAATCCTCAACAAAATGGTCTCTAGTCACAAAAGAGACTGGAGCGACAAACTGTCTGAAGCTTTGTGGGCCTATCGAACCACCGTTCGAGGACCAACCCTTAGCACACCATTCTCCTTGGTCTATCGATGCGAAGCTGTCGTGCCCTTGCAAGTACAAATTCCTTCCTTGAGAGTATACTTACAAAATGACATGACTCAAGAAAGCAATGTCAAATTGCGACCCCATGAGCTGGACAATCTCGATGAGAGATGGCTCGAAGCTCGACAAAGCATTGAACTTTACCAAGCATGCATGCAGGATCTTTCGACAAAAAGGTCAGGCAACCCGCCTACAAAAAGGGTGACTTGGTTCTTGCGATAAAAAGACCAATGGTCTTCGCTCACAAGTCCAAAGGCAAATTTGAGCCAAAATGGGAGGGACCCTACATCATCGACAAGGTTTTCTCCAACGGCGCATACGCACTCCTAAACATGGAGGGTGATAGATGTATGCTGCCCATCAGCGGTAAGTACTTAAAGCAGTACTACCCATGAAGACTTACCCAACTGGGTAAGAGCAATGCCTGTACGGCCAAAACCGGTTTCCAGGTACTCGCTCTGTAAACCCACTCCTTTAAGAATTTTCATATCAAATGTTGAAATTTTTAGAAATTCAAACAATGCTTACTTTCACCGTTTCATTGTTCAAAAATTCCAAGTTTCGGAACCTCTCCTTAACTTGACCAAAATTTTCAACTCTTGAACCCCAAAATTCATGGTTTGAAACAAAATCTGGATTCAGGGATTTCCACCCAAGTCCAGCCTATCTTTTACCGCCTAAATGGTTTTTGGTCAAAACTTATGACCCTCGTGTCTTTAAACAAAAAAAAATGGTTTTTGAAAAAAACTGCGGGGAAGCGACGATTAGTCGATACTCGCACAAATCGAAAGAATGCGAACCACATTCGACATTTCTAAAATCGCAGGGAAGCGACATTTCGTCGATACTTGCAAAATCAAACAAACAAAAAAAAACTGTGGAGATGCAACGTTTCAGTTGATATCCACAACCCAAATTTCAAAGATTCGAAAAAACCTAGAAACCGTGGAGACGCAATATTTCAGTTGATATCTACAACCCAAATTTCAAAAGTTCGAAAAAACCAAGAAATCATGGAGATGCAACATTACAGTTGATATCCATAACCCAAAGGTTCAAGAAAACCGCAAATTTCAAAAATCATGGGGAAACGACATCAAGTCAGTACCCGCAAAACCAAAATTTTTGAAAAGCAAGGATGCGACATTCCATCGATACTTGCACCCAAATCCGCGAGGATGCGACATTCCATCGATACTCGCAACCGAATGAGCAAGGATGCGACATTCCATTGATACTTGCAAGACCATTCAGCAGGGAGGCGACTTTTAGTCGATACTTGCATTTTTGAAAACCAAACCGGCTATAAATGCCACCAAAATCAGCTATAAATGCCACCAAAACAGGCTATAAATGCCCCAAATAGGCTATCAATACCACAAAACAAAACCGGCTATCAATGCCACAAACTAAAAGCCTGGCTTTCAAAAAACCCGGCTATTAATGCCACAAACTCGGCTATCAATGCCAGAAAACTGGCTATCAATGCCAAAACCGGCTTCCATGCCACAAACAAAATCTGGCTCCCACGTCAAAACAATCGTTTGACAAACGATTTTCACAAAATGACAAGCTTTTAATCAAATCCCATTTAGCAATTCCTTTCATCATAAAAAGATTTAAGTGAGCGTAGGGAAAACAAAAACAAAAAAAAAGCATCCCATTTAGCAATTGCTTTCATCACAAAAGATCTAAGTGAGCGTAGGGAAAACAAAACAAAAACAAAACAAAAAAAAGAGTACCAAAAAAAATACATGCAGTACAAAAAAAAAGTGTTCACAATCACTACAAAAAAAAAGAGTACAAAAAAAAATACATGTGGTACCAAAAAAAGAAAAAGAAGAAGGATAGTTTCTGCTACAAAAATCCGGAGCTCAAACAAAAATGGTTTCCAACCAAAATTTCAGCTCCTTAAGTAAACTTTTGGCCTCAGCCGTCAGAGTTTCCAGGACACGCTTCTTCAGGAACTTGCCATGAGATGTTGGGGTAGGCTGTAACCCTTCTTTTCACACCGGGAAGCTTATCCCGAGCAGTTTGCCATTGTTTGTCCTCTTGAAACTTCCTTTCAAGAACTCGATCAGCATCTACAACTCGGCGAATCAGAGCACTCTCCCTGTCGCGAGCCTCTGTTATAGCAGCCCACTTGGCAGCGACTTGTGCCTTCAAATGGTCAAGATGTTTCCTACCCTCATCGACCTCCCTATCAAGGATGTTAAGGTCATGTGTCAACCCAATGATGGCTAGCTCTTATAAGTTCTTCTCTCGGACTAGCTGCTTCCTGCTTTGTGTAACCTCATTCAGGTCAGACTTAGCCTTATCAGCAGGGTCCAGGAACATCTCCTTGAATAACTGGTCATTAGCAAAGCCAATGGTCTCAAACCACTTGTCACCCAGTGCAATGATCCTATCAACGATCGCCCTGGCACCTGTGACATCCAGACCAGCCTCTTCGGCATCACCGAGAATCTCCTGCACATGCTAGATCATGCCAAATCCGGCATCCAAGTGTCCAGCAAGGAGAGTCTCAATCCAAGAGCTCAGAACCCACACGACCACCTTCTTCGCAAAAAGAAGAGATGGCCCAACTGAAGATTCGCCCCGCTCCGTCGGTCGGCTGCTCATGTCATGCCCCATTGGAAGAGTAACAAAAGAACTCTTTCCAGTTAGAGCTGCTGGGGAAGAAATCTCAGCACGAGGTACCTCCTCCACCGTGTCAGAATTGGTTGCAGGAGTCTCTACCTCCGGATCAACCTCTGGCATCTCTTGCTCTGGTTCTAAAAGAAGCGACGGACTCTCCTTTGTCACTTCAAAGCCTGACAAGAAAACACAAAAAGGTATGAATATGATCCTGTTTGAAAATCATTATTAGGGTTATTACTACAAAATACCTTCTTCGACGACTGGTGGAACACTCTCTTCCTCCATGAACTCATCGGATTTGCGTCTATCGATGGTTCAAAAACATCGGAATCCTGTGGCAAGTGAGCTAACAAGAAAAATGTTAGCAAACCAAGTCACAGACAATAAAAAAAAGAAAGCAAAAGAAGTCATACCAATTGGAGATTCTGGATTCACTCCAGAGTCCATCGGTTCTTCTTCTAGTGCCACAACCGGATCCGTCACCGCCTCATCGGTAGGAACCTCAAGCATCGCCAAGTCTTCATCCTCTGCTAAAAAAAAATGAGCAATAGGGGAAGAAAGCAAATCAGAACATGAAAAAAAATTCTCATGAAAAGAAATGGAAAGAGAGAGAGGAAGAGTCATACCATCACCGACGGTCTCTTCTTCTTGGCTTTTCTTTTCTGGAGGCTCATCAGCATTCCTTGGCACCTCCTCATTGATAGTAAGAGGAATTTATATATCAAGTTGCCCCTTGCTGCGATGATGACTCCTCTTCTTCTTACTTCTGCGGGCTCGCTTCTTAGAGGAACCTGCCCCACTGTCAGAGTCAGGTTTCCCACTTGACTCCTCACTGGATGGTCTACTGTTGCCAGTAGACTCCACGGAGGCTTGCCTCTGTGCCGCTTACATCCAAGCATCAAGCTTAGCTTCCTCCTATTCTAGCTGATCTAAAGCCTCATCAGGTATTTCTCGAATAGCTTCAGAACCAATGACGCCCTGGTCACCGAGAAAGCCTATCTTGTGCTTCTCTCCTGAAAGGAAGGCCCAAACTTCCTCTCGCCGGATGCCATCCGACTTTCAAAGGCCTTTTCCAGATGACAGCTTCACATCAAGCTCCTTCTTGGAAAGCCCACGATATGCCGAAAAGCTCTCCGTGAACTACTTCGCGAAGCCGGCAGTCCGGGAAGTCGACAATACAGGATAAGAAATCATGGCTGTAGTGTCTTCAACACTATAGAAAGCCCATGCGTTTCTCCCGTCTTGTAAACCTCCAAAGCGCTTCACCATGCTTGAAGGTGTTCTAACAACGCCTTGAGAAAAGCCTAACTGCAGAGCAAAGCGAGAAGGTACATACGGCTGGATGTCAACAAAAAGATGTCCGCGGTGCACCATCATGCCGACACGTATGCTTGAAAGCCACTCCTTCTCTGCATTTGTCAAGGAGTAATGCCTTCCCGACCCCGCCCTGGTAGAGTCGCGGGAGGCACCAAAATCAAAAGCCTTCTTCCGCAACTCCGAAGAAAGCTTCACTGAAGACTGCCTTATCTCGACGTCCCTGAACCGTCGGATCCTCATATGGGCAAACAAAAGTGATTCAGACACGGCTTTGCTTTTAGCCAGTCGAATCATGAGAGGATCATCATCCTGTGCATCACCCAACCGGTGGAAGCCAGGACAGTGGTATACATACCACGAATAGAAGATATGGGCTGAAAATACCATGTTCATGGGAAGCCCAAGCCGAACCAAGAATGCAGCAACCTGCGATTCGGTGTACAAGTAGGAGGAAAGAGCTGGCACCGGAGCAAGCTGCTCTCTAAACGCCATATGACAAGCCAGAAAAATACAATGCGGCCTGATGTACGTTCCATCTCCTCTATAAAAGATGGCCTCACCTAGCCAAGAAGTGAGGTAAACAGCGAGAGCTCTCCGCAGTGCAATGTCAGGACATATGGCATTTGTACTCGTAAAGAAATTTCTCAACTCTTCTTGCATAGCCGAAATCTTCTTCGAACCCGGATCCTTAGCCCTGTCTTCCCAGGTCATGCTATCAGAAGGCTCCCCACTTTCAAAGAAGTTGGGAGACGAAGAGCTAAAACTCTTCCAACTGCTGGATCTTACTTTTGAGCCCTCCTTCTCCTTCAAAAAATCATAGAAGGTGACGAGCTGAAAGTACAAAAGCCTGAATTCCTCTGACTGCTCCTCAAGGACGCTGTCGATCGGCATAAACTCCTCATAAAGTCCGCCAAGGATAGGCAATCCAGTAATGGCGCTCAGCTCCTCCAAAAAAAAAACTAATCTCACCATTCATCATAACGAAGGTATTGGTTTGTGGGAAGAATGACTCCAACATAACCATGAAGGCCTCGTCAGAAAAGATCACGGTCTCCCTAAAGGCGCGGACCGCATCAAAAATCCCGGCTTCCTTCAAAACGGGGCCACCAATCAGTAGGATGCGATCAGTCCACGACTTCCACTCGAAGTCAGCACTGAAATGGCCACGAAGTCGAAAAGGCTTCACCCAACTGCTGCCGTCACCACTGAAAATGCCAAGGCCCACCGGTTCCAAATCGACTGACGGATAATCAGAGCCCTGGTAGGCGCTGGCAGGCATCAACCTGTCCATGTCAGCAGGCGACTTCTCCGCATATCCAGGAGAACCGCCAATAAAAACCTCGGTCTTGATTACATTTGTCCTTCTCACCCAGCTTGGAGGATCTTCCCTCTTAGAGCACGTGGGGGCAAGGCTCATGATCGAGACGGTGCGATCAAACGTCAACCGGGTAGCAACAGTCTTCTTCTCACCATCAGCTGTGAAAGAGAACTGAAAACATCTCCTCTGGTATGTCATGTCATCAGGGACTGCATCACCAAAGAAGAACGTAGGCTTGGGTAAAACACTCTGATCTACCATCACCCATGGACGACTGCTTACCATGATCTTATAAATTCCTATCCCTTGAGAGCAAGGGGCAGCATGAGAACTCTCCTGACTTGGCATCATTAAATGAGGATGTGCCAGTGGATGCTGACGAGCCTCCAGAGAAGAGAAGCCGAGAAGAAGAGACCGTCGGTGAGGGTATGATTCTTCCTTTTTCTCTTTCCATTTCTTTTCATGAGATTTTTCCATGTTCTGATTTGCTTCTTGTTTTCTGCTTTTCTTTTTTTTTAGCAGAGGAAGATTTGGCGATGCCTGAGGTTCCAACCGATGAAGTGGTGACGGATCCTGTCGGGGCACCTGAAGAAGAACCGAGGGACTCTGGAGTGAATCCAGAATCTCCAATTGGTATGACTTCTTTTGTTTTCTTCTTGTTTTTTTTTTGTGTCTGACTTGGTTTGCTAACATTTTTATTGCCAGCTAACTTGCCACAGGATTCCGATGACTTTGAACCATCGATGGATGCAAATGTTGATGATGCTTCCGATGAGTTCATGGAGGAAGAGAGTCTTCCGCCAATCGTCGAAGAATGTATTTTGTAGTAATAATCCTGATAATGATTTTCAAACAGGATCATATTCATACCTTTTTGTGTTTCTTTGGCAGGTTTTGAAGTGACAGAGGAGGGTCCGTCGCTTCCTTTAGAACCAGAGCAAGTGATGCCAGAGGTTGATCCAGAGGTAGAGACTCCTGGGACTAGTTCTGACACTGTTGAGGAGATACCTCGTGCTGAGATTCCTTCCCGAACAGGAGCAGCTTCAATTGGAAAGAGTTCTTTTGTTACTCTTCCAACGAGTGATGACATGTGCAGTCGACCAACGGAGTTGGGCGAATCTTCAGCTGGGGCATCTCTTCTTTTTGCAAAGAAGGTGGTGGTGCGGGTTCTGAGCTCTTGGATTGAGACTCTGTTTTCTGGGCATTTAGATGCCGGATTTGGGATGATCCAACATGTGCGTGAGATTCTCAGTGATGCCGAAGAGGCTGGTCTGGATGTCACAAGTGCCAGGGCGATTGTTGATAGGATCATTGAGGTGGGTGACAGGTGGTTTGAGACCATGGGTTTTCCTGACGGCCAGTTTTTCAAAGAGATGTTCCTGGACCCTACAGATAAGGCTCAGTCTAACCTGGATGAGGCTACACAAAGCTGGAAGTAGATAGTCCGAGAGAAGAACTTAGAAGAGCTAACCATCATTGGGCTGGCACATGACCTTAACATCCTTGATAGGGAGGTCGATGAGGCCAGCAAACGTCTTGAGCATCTGCAGGCACAAGTCGCTACCAAATGGACTGCAATAACAGAGGCTCGTGACAGGGAGAGTGCTCTGATTCGCAGGGTTCCAGATGCCGATCGAGTTCTTAAAAGGAAGTCTGAAGAGAACAAACAATGGCAAACTGCTCGGGATAAGCTTCTCGGTGCGAAAGAAGGATTACAGCCCACCCCAGTATCTCATGGCAAGTTCTTGAAGAATTGTGCCCTGGAATCCCTGACGGCTGAGGCCAAAAGTTTGCTTGAGGAGCTGAACTCTTGGCTGGAGACCATTTTTGATTGAGCTCTTGTTTTTTTTTTTTTAACAGAAACCGTCCTTCTTTTTTTTTTTGTACCATTTGTATTTTTTTGGTACTTTTTTTTTTGTAGTGCTTGTGAACACTTTTTTTTTGGTACCACATGTATTTTTTTTGGTACTCTTTTTTTTTTATTTTCCCTACGCTCACTTAAATCTTTTTGTGATGAAAGTAATTGCTAAAAGGGATGCTCTTTTTTTTGTTTTCCCTACGCTCACTTAAATCTTTTTGTGATAAAAGTAATTGCTAAATGGGATACACTTTTTTTTTTGTTTTCCCTACGCTCACTTAAAACTTTTTGTGATAAAAGTAATTGCTAAATGGGATTTGATCAAAAGCTTGTTATTTTGTGAAAATCTTTTGTCAAATGATTGTTTTGGCATGGAAGCCAGATTTTTGTTTGTGACATGGAAGCCGATTTTGGCATGAGAGCCATCTTTTTTGTGGCATTGATAGCCGAGTTTGTTTTGTGGCATCTATAGCCGGGTTTGTGGCATTAATAGCTGGGTTTTTTGAAAGCCAATTTTTTTGTTTGTGGCATTGATAACCGGTTTGTGGCATTTATAGCCTGTTTTGGTGGCATCTATAGCCGTTTTTGTGGCATTTATAGCCGGTTTGGTTTCAAAATGCAAGTATCGACTAAAAGTCGCCTCCCTGCTGAATGTTCTTGCAAGTATCGATGGAATGTCGCATCCTTGCTCATTCGGTTGCGAGTATCGATGGAATGTCGCATCCTCGCGAATTTGGGTGCAAGTATCGATGGAATGTCGCATCCTTGCTTTTCAAAAATTTTGGTTTTACGGGTACTGACTTGATGTCGTTTCCCCACGATTTTTTTAAAATTTGTGGTTTTCTCGAACCTTTGGGTTATGGATATCAACTGAAATGTTGCGTCTCCATGGTTTTTTAGGTTTTTTTGAACCTTTGAAATTTGGGTTATGGATATCAACTGAAATGTCGCGTCTCCACGGTTTTTAGGTTTTTTTTTAACCTTTTAAATTTGGGTTGTGGATATCAACTGAAATATCGCGTCTCTACGGTTTTTAGGTTTTTTTTTTTGAACCTTTGAAATTTGGGTTGTGGATATCAACTGAAATGTTGCATCTCCACGGTTTTGGATTTTGCAAGTATCGATGAAATGTCGCTTCCCTGCAATTTTGGAAGTGTCGAACGTGGTTCGTATGCTTCCGATTTGTGCGAGTATCGACTAAGCGTCGCTTCCCCGTGGTTTTTTTTTTTTTGAAAAACCATTTTTTTTGTTTAAAGACACGAGAGAAAACCTTGTCGATGACGTAGGGTCATAGCCGACTGGGTTTTGAGCGTCATAGCCCATTTTCTTCATAATAGCTTGTGTCATAGAACTATGTAAGGATAGTTGATGCATACCTTCATTTTGGAAAGGTTCAAGCATGGAGTTTGATGAAGAAGCATCCGATCTATGGAAGAAGATCGGCTTTTCCTTTGCTGAAGTTGCTGGAACAACGAAGGAAGCTGACGTAGGATCTTCTATGTCAGAAGTTGTCTCCATTGGAGTGAGAGCAGGCTGAACTTGCTGAGTGTCAGCTTGGCTTGACGATGTGTCGTCTTCTGGCTCTGAATCCGAATCCGTGTCTTGCATGATAGACACGAAAGAGACAACAAATTTGCCCCCAGGCTTTTGCTTTGCCTTCTTCACTTTAGTTGTGATGACCAAAGGCTTTGACGGTTTGAGGGAGATGATGAAGGGAGTTTGAATGCTCTCTTCGGATTTACCGGATGATTTGTTTTCTTCCAGTGATTATTGAGGAGCCTTGCCTTTATCTTTCTGGTGATTTTCGACAAACGATGTTTTTTGCTTCTCCTCTTCTTCTTTTTCAACTTCATACATCTGTGAGTCTGCAAAGTGGACTTCTTTACCTTTGAAGGGTTTTCTGTCCGCGAAGACTCGATGTTTCATGCCGTCGTCGCCAACGAACTTGATGCATTGATGTAAAGTTGAAGGGACAACACCATTCTCGTGGATCCAAGGGCGTCCAAGAAGGATGTTGTAGCATGAAGGGGTTTTTATTGCATACACAGTGACCTCAGAAATAAGATCACCGATCTGCAACTTGAACCTGATTTTGCCGAAAGGCCTTTGAGTACTCCCATCGTATCCAAAGATAGATACAGATGTGTGGCTTAGTTTGCTGGGTGGGATGCCCAACTCTTCGAGAGCCGATGTGGAGATGAGGTTTAGTGCAGAACCTGGGTTGATCTGAACTCTGTGCATAGGCATTTCCTTGATGTACCCTGTGAAGTACAGGGGTCGATTATGCCTTGTTTCGCCAAGTAGGAGGTCATCCTTTGTGAAGGCGATGGTTGCACTGGCTGCTTTTTTAACGGAGAGGCATTCAATGCATGATCCTTCAATTTTCTTCTTTTCTCCCTTTGAGGAGGCTTCTGAGTTTTTGACCTGGTAATCCATTTCAATTTGGAGGACTTGCAGGGCATGTTTGTCGACATCCTCATTCAACTTTTGTAATTCTGAGATGAGATTATCACGAGTGTGCGGAGACATTCGCAACAAATCTAGGATGTGTAGACGTGCAGGTATGTGCTTGAAGTGTTCAATCAAGTCATACTTGAAAGCCTCCGTAGGGCCTGCATGTTCATCATTGTTGCCACTAGGGCGCTTACAACATCTTTTCCCGAAGGATTTACATATGTAAAGGAAGATTGGTTGTAATTTTTGTGGTAGTCCCGGCCAGAGCGAGTGCCTCTACCAACTTCGAGAGCTTCTTGAGAAGGGTCTTCGTTTGGAAGATTGTCTTTAGGATCAAAAGGCTGTCGTTTTTCATTTACTGAGGATGTATCAGCAGCGGAGTTGCCATCCTCAGTGATTGTGTTGCACGGAGCATTTTTCGGGAGCAAGTCCTAAACAACATCCAGCAACCTTTCTTCTTCATTGACCAATTCATTGTCCCAAGCATCAATAGCTGGGAATTCTTCAGTCAGGAAGGGTGTGAACTTTGAAGTCACAGTCTCAGGAGAAGAAACCTGAGAGGGTGTCATCTCAGTGAAAGTCACGTGAGATGAGGTGGCTCCAGAAGATACATTGCTAGGCATCGTCGGAGTGTAAGTGCTCTCATCAGACGATGCTTCGGAAGAGCTATAATCCCGAATTATTACATTACAGGAAGCTTTGACGGGAGACGTTGCCTGATCGGAGTCAGACTCATCCTCGGATGTAAGATGATCGTCTATCCAGCAATTTTCTCCATTTTCAGGAGTTAAGGGAGGATGTACCTGATGGTCTTCAAGGACTTCAGGCTTTGGATTGCGAGGAGGCTCGTTGACGTGGTCTTGCTCTTGTTCTAGAGCGAGACGCTGCAAGATCCTTACATATTCTTCAAGATCAGGCATGGGAGCCAAATCTTCTTCTTCATCAGCTCTTTGTGGCTCAACAATGTTGATTTCCACTGGAGCAATGATGGGTGCTGGTTCAACAACATTTTCTTGTACAGCCTCTTGGTCTTCTTCATCATCAGACCAGGATCCTTGTGGCTGTCGGGGGTTATACCAGATTACTGGCATAAGATGAGACTCAGGAACCCATTCTTCATCGAAGAAATATTCTCCTGTTTCAAGGGACTCCTCCCACTCGTCTGTGTAGTTGGATTCGAATCCATCATCGGTGTCGCTGGACTCGTATCCATCAATGGAGAATCCAACTACCGAATTGCAAGAGTATGATACCTCCTGTGTGGCTTCTTTGAATTGAGATGGCATGAAATCACTGAGAGTGAATTTTCTTACCCCCTTTGAAGTCTCTGGAAGGGATGTTTTTGTTGCCTCCAGTGAAGCGGTAGAGGAAGCCTCTGCCTTTTCTTTGACTTCTTGTTTTGGCTGGGTCTTCTCTTGCCGTTTGAGCTTGAGGAGATATTTCCTAGCCTGCCTTCACTGTTGAGCTGTAGGCTTTGTTTTCGCAACCTCTCAATTTTCATCTTCCAGGAGATCGGGATGTACCCATATGGGTTGTCCGTCTGGTGTCGGGTAAGGAACCAGTTTTTCGGACGCTTGGATTGAGTTTATCACCTTGAAGGAAGTAGTGATCTTCTTCTTTGGTGATTTTGATGTTTGTCCATATGTCACCATGTTGACGGAGGCAGACCCATAGTTTTTGTCAAAGGTGATGACTCCGTTTTTCCACATCTCGTTTATTTTCTCCCTCACAACAAAGCATTGATTGAGAGGATGTGAGATCATCTGGTGGTATGGACAGTACCGAGGATCGTTGGTCTTGCCAACATCACTCGGTCTTTTTGGTTCAGGCAAGGTGAGCTTGCCGTTTGCCACAAGAGCCCCGAAGATTTCATCAACGTCTTCATCAAACGGGTATTCCTTCTCTACTCGTTCTTTGAAGGCATCTGAGAGTTCAGGTCTCTTACCAGCAACTTTATTTTCAGCTTTCTTTGGTGGCTGAGGAGCTGACTTGGTCTGCACATTGAGGACCTCTTTTTTCTTTGGTTTAGAGGTTGCAATGGCGGTTGGCTCTTTTCTTGATGATTTCTGACTGTTGAGGTCTTTAATCACCGTTTCAGCTTCCATGGAAGCTTCTAGGAGTTCTCCCAGGTTTTTTGATTTGTTGCTGATGATCATGGAGCGGATTCTGGCTCTCATGTTGTTTCAGCAGATGTCGACTAGAGACGCTTGTGGCAATACATCAGAGCATTTGTATGCCATTGCTTTCCACTTGTGAATGAAGTCATATGTTGACTCATCCTCCCACTGTTTTAGGCTGCACAGCTGAGCCATAGTAGCGGGATGATCCTCACCTTTGAAGTGAGTTAGGAAACGTGTCTCTAGCATGGCCTAGTTTTGAATGGAGTCCTCTGGCAGAGTGGAGTACCAATCGAAGGCCGTACCTTTTAAGGTACTTGCAAAGAGGCGGATCTTGAGTGCATCTTGATCCACGATAGCTCCCGTCAGGATCTTGAAGTGCATGACGTACTGTCTGGCTGATCCTTTCCCCGTATATGTTTGGAGAGTAGGATGCTTGAATTTTGTAGGGAACGGGACCGAGTCTATCCATAAGGGATATGGTGGCTTGTTCCCATGCTCTTTGAGTATATCCTCTTCTTTTGCTTTGGCGAGGACACTGTCTACGTCCTTTTGGTAAGGGCGCGTGACTCATTTTCTTCTCCATTTATCTCATCGTCTTGATGATTCGGAGGAGGTTCATTGTTCGCCTGATTTTGAAAGGCAAGGAGAAGGTTTTCCATTAGAGTTTCAATCCTCTGTTGTCCTTGTTCCAACTGCTGGATGTGGGTGATTGCATCATCTTGAGGTGGAATGCGGGGTGGTGGCTCAAAATTTGTAGCCAAGACGTTCATCCTTCGTGATTCGAACGAAGAAACTGTCCTGGTGACTGAGCTAGGGCTCATTCTTTTTTAAGAAGAGCTTGAGGAAGGATCACTCTGCCGTCCTTTGCTTAAAGGAGTAGGGGATTCTTCTTAATGTCTTCTTGTCCTGGAGACGCTGCGGGTCATAGGACGTCGGACATGGATTTTGGATGCTGACTTTTGGCGTCTTCTATTTTTCCAACCATATGGACGGCAACAACTTGGTTGGGTCTTTCGTTTTCGACCCATTTGGGAGAGACTTGAAGTGTAGGTGGCGGGTCCTTTGCTTCTCTAGTCTCTTTTGCCGATACGACGCGCGGCGGCGTATACGATGAGCAATTTGAGTTTCGGTCAGCTCTGGCTGGGCTTTAACGATGAAGGATGTACTCCCTCGGGCGCAGTAGCCGAGCCTGTCTTCTTTGTAGCTGGGCAAGGACAGGATGCGAACCCTGTCCTTCGCCTGTTGCAGCGAAGCTTTGAATTTTTGGAGTTCGGCCCCTGTAGAGATGAAGGGTCGAACTGCAGGTTTATAGGCCTTAGCAGGTGCTTGCAGAGGCCTTGTGATGCATGATCTGATTTTGGGCTTGTAGGAACAAGCCGGCTCATGCTGGTTTGACTTGGGAGTCAGATTGGAGATGGGTCTCTCCTCTTTCATGTAGGCAATAGGGTAGAACTGGTTCTCCTTGAGTGGGGCCAGGAATGCTGGCTTAGTGGATGTCTGGGACCTTCTCTGTTTTGGTGAAGGTCTTGGGGACCAAGTCTTGGGATAGACCTGGTCGTTTGCTGGTCGAGGCTTCGTGGGGCTGCCACGGGCTTCGGGCCTTCTGGTGCTTGCCTTTGGTGTCATGGTAGTGACACGTTGAGAGGCGAGTTTCTGTTTCTTAGAAGGAGCAGCTTGTTCCTCGGGAAGTGGGAATGGTCCCAGCGTCCCAAAGACGATAGTCCAGGGAGTCGAGGTCGACTCGGAGCTCAGAGAGTTGCCGAGGGAGTTGACGCTTCGGCAGCTAATGGGGCGCTTGTAGGTGCGCGTAGTTTGCTTATGTTGAAGCATGACTTGGTGCTTGGTCTCATCGAAAGTAATGGTAAGTGATGTTGCATTGTTAGTTTTTTTTTCAAAAATTTCTGAAACAAGACCACATCCATTAGTAATCACAAGAATATAATGATCATAAATGGGAAGTTCTATGGTTTTGTCTTTTCAAATCGCTCGAGGGAGATGACCCAAGCAATATGAAGAAGGCAAAACGCCATAGAGGGTACAATTGTTCTGATCGCAGGTGCCCAGAATGAGCGTCCCAGTGACTGCTAGAAGCAATTGTGAACTTAAATTCGACTTATCGAGAAGCAGAGCTTGCTCGAGGTAAGAAGAATATAAAGTTAGAGTTGCAAATGTGCCGGTCGCAATACAGTAGACCCTGAAAGGGCATGCTAGTACCGCTAGACACAAATGTTTTGAGACCGCATCCATGAGATGAGATTCTCCGTTTTGAAAGGTCAAGATTGGATTCATCAAAGAGAGCAGATGGTATTCCGATCTGAACACGGGCTCAGCGATTTCCGCGAGCGCCAGTGCTCAGAAAGAAATGAACCATAATTTCTCGGATCTGAATCCAAAAATGACGAGTTTTTTTTTAAAGGCCAATATCGGGTTCATCAAAGAGAGCAAAAGGTACTCCAATCTGAACACGGGCTCAGCGATTTCCGCGAGCGCCAGTGTTCAGAAAGGAGAAGACCAAGATTTCTCCAATCTAAACCCAAAATGACGGAAGTTTTTTTTTTTGAAGTTTTTTTTTTAAATCTTTTTTTTAATTTTTAATTTATAATTTTTTTTTAAGATTTTTTTTGAAAATTTTTTTTTATTTTTTTTTAAATTTTTATTTTTGAAAAATTTTATTTAAAAGACGAGAGAGTATACATAGGCCTCCTAACCCGATCTTATGAAATCTCGATTGATAGAATTGCCCCCAGGTAAGGGTAGGATTACTTAATGAACCCGTTTGGAGGACCCTTACCTAGAACAGTCAAGCTGTCTCCACGCTCTGGACAAGGCTTTTCTTTAATCAACCATGATCAAAGAACGCAATTGGTTTAACCTTAGTGGTCTATGTCTTTTTTTATTTATTTTTTTTTATTTATTTTTTTTTATTTTTTGATTTTTAATAAACTCATCGAAGAGAAACGATGGCCCAAAACCTTAGTCGAACAGGCTCAACATTTCTGCAAGCACGATGAATGATAGGAATGGATCACGGTTTCTCAATTTTGAATCCAAAATGAAAAATCTGATATTTTTTGTTTTTTTTGGTTTTTTTTTTTCTAGATCTTTAATGAAATCATCGAAGAGAAACGATGGCCCAAAACCTCAGTCGAACAGGCTCAACATTTCTGCAAGCATGATGAACGATAGGAAAGGATCAAGGTTTCTCAATTTTGAATCCAAAAAGAAAAATCTGATTGTTTTTTTAGATCTTTAATGAACTCATCGAAGAGAAACGATGGCCCAAAACCTTAGTCGAACAGGCTCAACATTTCTGCAAGCACGATGAACGATAGGAAATGATCAAAGTTTCTCAATTTTGAATTCAAAATGGAAAAATCTGATTTTTTTTTTTTTAGATCTTTAATGAACTCATCGAAGAGAAACGATGGCCCAAAACCTTAGTCGAACAGGCTCAACATTTCTGCAAGCACGATGAACTAAAGGATCAAGGTTTCTCAATTTTGAATCCAAAATGAAAAATCTGTTTTTTTTTTTTTTTTTTTTTTTTTTTAGATCTTTAATGAACTCATCGAAGAGAAACGATGGCCCAAAACCTTAGTCGAACATGCTCAACATTTCTGCAAGCACGATGAACGATAGGAAATGATCAAGGTTTCTCAATTTTGAATCCAAAATGAAAAATTTGATTTTTTTTTTGTTTTTTTTTTAGATCTTTAATGAACTCATCGAAGAGAAACGATGGCCCAAAACCATAGTCGAACAGGCTCAACATTTCTGCAAGCACGATGAACGATAGGAAAGGATCAAGGTTTCTCAATTTTGAATCCAAAATGAAAAATCTGATTTTTTATTTTTTATTTTTTGAAAAGAGAAAGAGTGGAAATAAACTCAAAGAATTAGAAATTTCCAAAAAATCTCATCTCATTTTTTTTAGATGCGGAATCCAACATAGGCCACCAATTAGAAAGCAGCCAAGGAATCGAGAAAAGAAATATAAGCATAGAGCAAAAGATATGATATGCAAATATTTCATTTCTAGCATCGTGTTCTCAAATGAACGAGTCCCACCGGGTGGAGCCTGTTGGAATTTGAGATGACTTGAGAAGCTTAATGAAGCATTGAAGTGTTTAGTATCTCAAGTAATCATTTTATGTTGGAATTATTGTCAACACAATGTCACAATTGTGGTGTTGATAGTGTGGTAATGATAGAGCTTCAAAGAATAATCAGAGCTAAAACAGTTCAGGAATTCAGAATTCCTGAAGCAGAGTGGCAGGTCGACCGGGCACCCCACGCGGTCGACCGGGCAAGAGAAACCTGCAGAAAATAGTCCAGGTTCGCTCCCAGTTATTTTGTGACACAGTGTGTCGCCGGTCGACCGGGGACCCCATGCAGTCGACCGAGCACGGGAACCAGAATTGCGCAGAAATTAGAACTTGTGCACGAAAATTCAGGATTCTTGTGTATTTCGTTGGGACTCTTTCTAAACGAATTCTAGCCTAATTTGAACACTCTTAAGGGTTACCATAACCTATATAAAGGCTTGCTTGGTTCGTTTTCCTATGTACAGAAGAGAAGAGAGAACAAAAAGAGAGTTTTGGAGAGAAGAGTGATTGGAGAAGGAGCTGTTGCTGTGTGCAGTTGTGTTGCAAGTTTCTACAGCAAGTGTGGACGAGAATGTGCTCATGAAGATGGTGATTCGTCCATAAGATAAGTGTCTCTCTATTTATGCTTTAAATATCAATTTGTAAGGGATTGAGACAGAGAGATTGTAGAGGGGAAGGGCTGTAGAAAAGTTCTCTACTTTAATTCTGTAGAACATCAAGTTGGTGCTTGGTGTTAGGAGTTTGGTGATCCTATCTGTTGGTGCAGATAAATTGTAAAGGGAATAGGTGCTTCCTAGATAGTTGGTGCTATCTGAAACTTAAGGGTTGGTGCTCTTTGTCGTTGGTGCGACTAAATAGATACAGACCTGTTCCGGATAGGTGTTCGGACAGTCTTTGAACCGTGGATGTAGCCTTTCGGTGAACCACGTTAAATCTGGTGTCCTTGTGTGATTTGATTTGCTTTTGTTGTTAAATTGGACCTGTTTTTAAGGAATCACCGATTCACCCCCCCCCCTCTCAGTGATCGCGATATCTAACAATTGGTATCAGAGCCTTGTTTCCCTTAATAAGCTTAACACGCTAAGGGTGATCTCTTGTCAAATAAGATGGCATCCAATATAGGGAATAAGAAAGCACCTTTGTTTGATGGTTCTAATTACTCCTTCTGGAAGATTAGAATGCAGGCTTTCATCAAATCACTTGGCTATGATGTCTGGGAGACTGTCAGAGTCGGTTACAACACTGCCATCATACCCAATGATGCTACAACGAAGAAGTTAGCAGACAACGACTCCAAGGCGCAGAATGCACTCTTTAGTGGCCTTGTGGACAGCGAGCTGGTCAAAGTAATTGCATGCAAAACAGCCAAGGAAATATGGGACAAGTTGAAAAGCATTCATGAAGGAGATGAGAAGATCAAAGAAGCGAAATTGCAAACTCATCGCTCTCAATTCGAGTCTCTTCGCATGGAGGAAAGCGAGAATGTTGACTCGTATATGCAACGAGTAAATGAAGTCACGAATGACATTCGTGGACTAGGGGAGGAGATTAAAAAACCAGTCATTGTCAAAAAGGTTCTAAGATCTCTTCTTCCCCGGTTTGATTCAAAAGTCTTAGCCATAGAAGAAGCCAAGGATCTGAATGAATTTACCATGGATGAGTTGCATGGTTCACTCACTGCCTATGAGATGCGCATAGGTAAGACGTCTTCATCTGATAGAGAAGCGGCCTTCAAAGTTCAGAAAAAGGGAAAAGAGACTGCTGGTCACGATGCTGATACTGATGATGATGAGCTTGAGGCTCAATTAGTTAGAAAGCTGAAGAAAGGAAGCAATGGAAAGTATAAAGGGAAGCTACCCTTTAAATGCTTCAATTGTGGCGGTGTTGGTCACTTTGCTGCGAAGTGTCCGCTGAAAGAAAATAATGATGATGACTCTTATGTTGATAAGAGTAAATGGAAGAAAAATTTCAGAAAAAGGGGCAAAGCAAAAAGCTTCATCAGTCAATATAATGACAGCTCGTCTGAAACTTCAGACGATGATGAATCAGCCGAGGCAACTGAAGCTCTCTTCATGGTCACTGTTGAAGAAGAAGAGGAGCAAGAGCCGGAAGAGGAAGAGGAGGCTGAGGTCAATCTTGAAGAAGAACTCATTGCCGCACTTGAAGAGCTTAGCATGGAACGAAAAACAAGTAAGAAAAATCTGAAACTTCTTCATGAATCTGAAAGTTCAGTTATTGCTTTGAAAACTCAAGTTGAAGAATATAAAAGAATGGTGGAAGTCCTTGAAAATCAAATAAGTATCAAAAAGGAAGAGGCTATGAAACTTGAAACTGAAATCGCTAGAGCAAAGGCTGAAAACTTGGAAAGTCGTCAAAAACTCAAAGTGCTCCAAGCAATTGAAGGGACAATGAAACTCAATGAAATTCTGAAATTTCAAAAGCCCTTCCACAATAAATTTGGTATTGGATTTGAGGCCGGAGAGTCCTCTAAAGCTGCACCTTCTTTGTTTATGAAACAAAGTGCCATACCTCTCAAGGCTACAAAGCTTCAAATTCAGCCCAGTATTGAGATGGTCAATAAGAAAAGGTTTGTGGAGTTTAACAAGCCACCTAAGAAAGGAAGTTCAGATTCTATGGTTATTGCTATCATTGTAATAGATATGGACATAAAAGAGCTGATTGCAAATTCTATGTTAGAAACAGCCCATTTGTGACTAGGAACCCTTTTTCAATCCTAAACAGCCACAAAATTGAGTGATATAAGTGTCATAATTATGGACACTTGGCTAGGGATTGTAGGTTGCCTATTGCTAACCAATTTCAGGTTGAAAAGAAACCCAAGTTAGTTAAGGCATGGAGGGCAAAGAAAAGGGAAGATAATTCCAAGGAATCTCTCATTGTGCAAACGGCATTCAATGCACAAAAGAAGGCAGCACCATGGGTCCTTGATAGTGGCTGTTCAAGCCATATGACAGGTGATAAGGAAAAATTCGTCAAATTACAGCACTATGAAGGCGGATCAGTGAAGTTTGGTAACAATGATGGTGCCAAAATCTGCGGAAAAGGTGTTGTTCAGCTAAAGGCAAACAAGATCAGATCAGACGAGGTCTTATATGTGTCTGGACTGAGACACAACTTGCTTAGTGTGAGCCAGATCTGTGACAAAGGCCACGAAGTTGTCTTCACTAAGAATGGGTTTGCTATCAAGAAGTGTAGCAACGGCAAAACGGTGGCTACTGGATCTAGGACTGCTGGAAATCTCTATACATTGTCAGATGGAGCTGAAAAGACTTGCTTGATGAGTCGGACAGAGGAAAGTTGGTTGTGGCACAAACGCCTTGGGCATCTAAACTTTGATAACATGTCAAAGATTTGCAACTCAAAGGCTGTCAGAGGTATGTCTACAGTTGAAAAGCCTGCCAACCCCATTTGCGATTCTTGCCAAAAGGGAAAGCAAACGAGGGTAATGTTCAAGTCAAAGGAGCATCATTCAAAGAAACCTCTTGAGCTAGTGCACACTGATCTCTGTGGACCGATGCGAACTCAAAGCACCAATGGAGATAAGTATTTTATGTTATGCATTGAAGATTATACTCGTATGACATGGGTATTGTTTCTTAAGCATAAACATCAAGCACTTGATCGTTTTAAAGTGTTTAAAGCACAGGTTGAAAATATGCTTGGAAAACGTATCAAGATTTTAAGGTCTGATCGAGGCGGTGAATTCACATCTGAAGAGTTCACTAACTATTGTGTGCACCATGGCATTCAAAGACAATATTCAGCCCCTAGAACTCCACAGTAAAATGGAGTTGTCGAACGGAAAAATCGCACCGTGCAAGAGATGGCTCGCACAATGCTAACTGAGAGCAAGCTAGCTGACAAATACTGGAAGGAGGCAATCCATACGGCTGTATACATTCAGAATCGATGCTTGATCAGGCCACATGAAGACAAAACTCCTTATGAGCTATGGTTTGGGAGAAAAGCAACAGTCAAGCACTTCAGAGTCTTCGGTAGCAAGTGTTACATCAAGCGTCTTTAACAAAATCGGGCAAATTTGATGAAAGAGCTGATGAAGGTATATTTCTGGGTTACTCCTCCTCTAGTAAGGCTTACAGATGTCTTAACAAAAGAACCAGAAAAATCATAGAAAGTGCCGATGTTAGAATTGATGAAAACCGTGAATCAAAGAATGTAACTCATCATGACAGTCCAGTTTATGAGGACTCAAGTGAGATTGATGATGAAGTGGCTGAACCTAATGATTCTGAGAAATCAAAGGATGACTCAGAGGATGCTACACCTAGAAAGAAAAGCACTTGGGTAGAGCAACACCCTAAGGATCAAATCATTGGAGATCCTGAGGCCGGTGTTAAAACAAGACAAAGTGTAGTTAGCAATTACTCACTTGTGTCCACCATTGAACCCAAGACTGTGGCTGAAGCTAGTCTCGATGAAAGTTGGTTGAAAGCTATGCATGAGGAGTTGGAGCAAATTGAGAAGAACTCCACATGGGAACTAGTTTCTAGACCTACCGATAAGAATGTTATTGGTACTAAATGGGTCTTTCGGAATAAGCTGAATGAAGATGGTGATCGGACCCAAGTGTAGGGTGCGATTGTAGTAATAAAACTGGTGAGACCAGGTCGATCCACAGGGAGCTTTGAAAATAAGGCTTTCCAACTTTTTCACCTGCCCTAAATAAAATCTAATTTTAGCCTAAGATTTAGAAAAATACATTCATCATTCCTACTTTAAATTAAAATTAAATACATTTCCAGAAATAAAAATTCCTAAATCTAAAATGAATCACAAGTTGCTACAAAAGAATACACAAATTAGAACATCAAATTAGAAACAAGCCAAAACTTACCAAAAATAAAACTAAGAAGCTAAATTAGAACAAAATAAACCTAAGTTAGAAACCAAATTAATCAAAACATGTTCAATAAAGATTGGTAACAAATCAAATCAATCAAAAAGGAAACAACCTACCTTTTTTTACCAAGTTAATCAACTCCCTAAAGTTAAGGACTTTCCAAATAAATAAAGATTTTCAAATCATAATAATTTTAGAAAGCATTAAGTCAATCATACCATACGTTAGAATTTCCAAATATTAAGAAGCTTCCTAAGTTAAAATGTTCAATAAAAAAAATCAGAAAGATCTTTTATTTCTGGAAATTATCTAAATAATAAAAAAAACACAAAATTAGAAACTAATCCTAAAGTTAGAAAGTTAGTAATGCAATGTATGTCATGAGATGTTAGAAAATTCTAAGGCTAGAAAACTAGTATGCAGGGCTGTTTTTATGCATGATTTTTTCCTAATCTAATGCAACCAAAAACTGAGTTTAATGGCTGAATTTTGAACTAAGATGATGCATGAATCAAATAAAAAAAATGGAAGTGGAAAACGATTTTAAAACGAATGAGATATGAGTGCATGAACATGACCTAAAAAAAAAATCTGTGCAGGAATTCTGCACATAGGTGGGTCCGACTATCCATGTTTGAGCCAATGGTTCACCAACTTTTCAAATTTATTTTGCATGAAATTCTGGGGTTTGAAAGTACACTGATCAAACTTTAATTTCCCCAAGTTTCATCGAAAAATAATGTGTTTTGATCAGGTTTCTAATTGCAAACTTTTCACACACAAAATCTGTCCTAAAATTCCTGCAACAATGTGTTGAATTGTGCACTTTATGTTGGGATCCGAATTTCCAAAAATTATTTGGCCGAAATTATTGAATCAAATCTCTGATTTTTCTTGCTTATTCAATTTAAAATTCCAATTCCAGCAACTTAAACATATTAAAACTCCACCAATATGAAAATGCATGCAATGCTAACTAGTTCCAACCATAAACTATGCATAAAAAAAATCACATAAACATATAAGAGGCATAAGAAGAAAAGAAAGAAAAAAAGTACTTGAATGTGTAGTGCAAAAAAAATAAATGTGTGGATTGCATAAAATTAAATGTGTGGCATTAACAAAAAAATAAATGTGTGGATTTTTCAATAAATGTAAATGTGTGGGAGTTGCAATAAAAATAAATGTGTGATAAGTGTGCTCTTTTTTTTTATTCTTAAATCGAGTTCATAATTACTTATTTCATGCCCTTAGGATCTTGGGTTGTCAATCCAAGAACAACAACAAAGGAACCACAATTCAAGCATTAATCACATAAGAAAAGAATATAAAAAATCACACTTTTACTGATATGCAATGTTTTTACATAAAAGATGGAGAATTAAAATTTCAAAAACAATTACATACTAGGATGAAAGGAACCTCTCTAGTTGAAGCATCAAGTTGGGACAAGCCTTCTTGAAAAGAGATGGGCTATGGTAGAGAAAGAAGATGGGTAGAATGGTGGAGGAAGTAAACTAGTGAGGGGGCTTTTTCCTTCATGAAAGGAGTGGACGTCCAAGGGCCTCTTTAAATAGGGTATGGGCTGCCCTATTCTTTCTCCCTAGTCCCTTCTTTGTTGCAAGAATCTTCTTCATTTAGTAAGTCTTCTCCTTTCTTTTCTCCATTCTATCTTCATGCAAATGTCATATTTCCTTCTTTAGCAAATCTTCCTTAGACTTGACATTTATGAGAGATACATGAGGTGGCAAGCTCTAAGTTGGAATCAAGAGAAAATTGAATGCCCAATATGTGTAGATTCTTTCCACTTTTATCTCTTTGGAAATCTTCTTTCTTGATTTGGCCCTTCATGGATTTTCTTTGATTATCTTGAATTATCTTCAAAATTAACTTGGGATTTTGTGCAAAGAAAGTGGACCCCCCTCTTGGACGCCCCACATGTGTGACCTACACATGAGCATGTGTGGGACCCCCTTTTTTTTTCTCATTTCCTGCAAGCCAAAAAAATAGAAAAATAAATTTCATGTGAAAAGACAAATTTACCATTAATTCACAATTGCATGACTGCGGGCCCATCTCTCATGAAATGATGAATGAATGCACTTGATGATTAATTAATTTCATGAGAAAAACACACGTTTGAAAAAAAATCTTTCCAAAAATAAAATTAAAAATGGCAGGTTTCATGATTTGATGCAAAAATGATGGTTTTTGAGCAAATTATGCATGAATGTACTACAATGGATAAAAAATGCATAAAATCATGATATGACACAAAATGAGGCTCTCTTGGCTTGATAAGTCCTTAAACTTACCAAAAATAACCATAAAAATGTGCATTTTTAAGGACTTATCACACCCCCCAACCAACGTTTTGCTAGTCTCTAGCAAAAGATGTGAATAAAATGAGGAATCCACAATGATGTAATCTATCCTAAAACTAATGAAATGCAATGAAAATTGAAATGAATGCAACGCCACTTTCGCTGGCACTCTCGACTGCATTTAGCGTATGCAGTAAGCCCTTAAACCCCTAGGTTCCCCCTAGTGGACGAGTTGTGCCTCGTGAGGGTTTGCAGTGAATTTACCCACAAAATTCTATTTTTTTTTTTTTTTACTATCAACAAAGAAATCCTAGTAGAAACCTAACAAAAACAAAGGAACTTTTTCAAAAGAAGATTTACAAACACCGGATATTCTCGATTCTCAAAATTTTCAAAGCAAAGGCAAATTTGAAACTTGGTTCACAAATTCCATCTTTTGGTCCGAAATTCTCGAATTCATGCTAAATTGATCGTGCACGGTGAAATAGTGCGTATACGTAAAAACAAATAAGCTTCAAATGATCCGCCAAGATTCCCGTAAAAACAATTTTCAATCCAAAATTCTGGGCCACCTAACCTTAGCAAAGAAAAACAATATTCCTCTCAAGGCAACCATGACGGCTTTCGCACTACTGTTTTTTTTTTTTTTTTTTTTTTTTTTTTTTTTTTTTTTTTACACACACATGTGACTGTGCAATGCCTAGGTCGCTTAAGCTTTCTAATTAACCCATGTAACGAGCTTTAGGCCAATGACTCCCAAAACAAATGTCTTTAGGGCACTAGGTATGTAAATACCCCTACGGGCTTACTGGCTCGGGTTAAAAAGGCTCTAAACCCAAACTAGTCACACAAATTTTTATTCTTTTCAAGACTAAACACTTTTTTTTTTTTTTACTGTCCCCAACAATAGGCAGCCCTTTTCATGTGCCCGAATTAATTCACTAGCTCTGTGGCCAACAAAACCAGATGAACCAGGAAACTGTGAAACTAAGGGTCAGTTGTCCATCATATTTTCAATCCAATCGTCAAAGAAAAACGGAAATCATGGCTTGGCATTCAAAAACTTTGAAAACATATACAGACTGTGTGAAAGTGAGGGATCAAAATTCAGCACTTTTTCAAAAATCCTTTCCATAAACAAAATAGTAAACCATTGATCTCTTTTGTTTTGCCCAAAGCATCAAAAATTCCAAAGTTCAAGGTATCTTTGTTTCATAAAATTTCTCTCGAAACTTTCCCTTTTATTTTATTTCAAAACCTTAAAAATAAAAAAGCATTGTTTTTTTTTTTCTTTTCTTTTTTCATTTTTTTTTTCATTTTTTTTTTCTTTTTTTTTTTATTTTAAAAATCAACAAAAAAGAATGTAAAACTTTTGTCTAAAGATGAACAAGTGTGCTTGTTCCCACCCCCCAACCTAGCATGAACATCGTCCTCGATGTGTGAATGAATGAGATGCAGTGAGGTATATGAGACATGAGGAGCATAAAGTAAGAGAGGGTCAAGTGTAGAAAGCACCTGGAATGAGTTCGCGATGATCCCTGTCCAAGGTTAGACAATATAACAAAATAACAAAAGAAAACCTAAACTACCAAGTATACAAATTGTACACAGTAATGGGCCACTGTCAGATCCAGGGCCAGTTAATCCTGGTAGGCAGGATCAACAAGAGGAATTTCTTCCTCATCAGCTGGTGCAATTTCCAAGAATGGCTTTAATCTTTGGCCATTGACTTTGAACGTCTGGCCATCCTTAGGATCATAAATCTCAACAGCACCGTACGGAAACACTTCTTTTACAATGAATGGTCCAGTCCAACGAGAGGTAAGTTTGCCAGGAAATAATTGAAGCCTAGAATTATAAAGGAGGACCTTCTGCTCAAGGTGAAAGGATTTTCGCAGAATGTTTTTATCATGAAAGATCTTGGTCCTCTCTTTATAAATTCTTGAGTTTGCATAGGCTTCCCTGCGCAACTCATCCAATTCATTTAATTGCAGTTTCCTCTTGTTCCCAGCTTTATCCATATCAAAGTTAAACTGCTTAATGGCCCAGTAAGCTTTGTGTTCCAGTTCCACCGGGAGGTGGCATGCTTTCCCATAGATGAGCCGGTAGGGAGACATTCCGATTGGAGTCTTAAAAGCAGTCCGGTAAGCCCATAAAGCATCATTCAATCTCATTGACCAATCTTTCCGATTAGGGCTTACTGTAGTCTCCAATATTCTTTTAATTTCTCGATTCGACACTTCCACTTGCCCACTCGTCTGTGGGTGATAAGGGGTAGACACTTTATGGGTGATCCCATATTGTTTCATCAGGGCTTCAAATGCCCGATTGCAAAAGTGCAAACCCCCATCACTAATGATGGCTCGTGGAGTACCAAAACGAGAAAATATATTTTCTTTCAGAAATTTCTGGACTATTTTAGAATCATTCTCCCGGCAGGGAATAGCCTCTATCCACTTGGACACATAATCCACAGCCACTAAGATATAGATATAACCAAAACTCGAAGGAAATGGACCATAAAATCTATGCCCCATACATCAAAAAGCTCAACTACCAGAATGGGATTTAGTGGCATCATGTTTCTTTTGGAAATTTTTCCTAACTTCTGGCAGCGATCACAGGCTTTGCAAAAATTGTAAACATCCTTATACAATGTGGGCCAATAGAAACTACTTTGAAGAATCTTATGAATTGTCTTTTACTTGAAAAGTGGCCCCCACATGCTTGTGTATGAGAAAAGGAGATGACACTGTGTATCTCATTATCCGGCACGCATCTCCTAATTATTTAGTCTGGGCAGTATTTAAACAGATATGGATCATCCCAGAAAAAATATCGAACCTGAGAAAAGAAAGAATTCCTATCTTGCTTGGTCCAATGGTCAGGAGTGTTGCCCGTAGCAAGATAGTTTGCAATATCAGCGTACCAAGGGGATTGATGTACCGCAAAAAGATGTTCATCCGGGAAACTGTCCCGGATCGGTGTCGGTTCAATGGTGTCAGAAAGAACCAGCCTAGATAGATGATCAGCCATGACATTCTCTACTCCCTTCTTATCCTTAATTTCTAAGTTAAATTCTTGGAGTAGGAGGATCCATCTAATGAGTCTGGGCTTAGCATCCTTCTTTGAGAGAAGGTACTTTAGCGCAGAGTGATCAGTGAAGACAATAATCTTGGATCCAATCAAGTAGGACCGAAACTTGTCAAGTGCAAAGACCACTGCCAGCAATTCTTTCTCAGTGGTTGAATAGTTGATCTGTGCACTATTCAAGCTCCTACTTGCATAAGAAATCACGAAAGGTTTCTTATCCTTACGTTGCCCCAAGACAGCCCCAACCGCATAATCGCTGGCATCACACATAATTTCAAAGGGCAAAGTCCAATCTGGAGGCTGCATAATCGGTGCGGACGTCAACATGCTTTTCAATTTATCAAATGCTTCTTTGCATGCCTCAGTCCAGTTAAATTCCGCCTCTTTGGAAAGCAGGTTACAGAGAGGTCTGGATATGGAACTGAAGTCTTTGATAAACCTCCTGTAAAAGCCTGCATGCCCTAAAAAGGATCTGATATCTCGTACGGTTTTGGGCGTGGGCAAATCGGCGATCAAATCTATTTTGGACTTGTCGACTTCCAATCCTCTTTCCGACACAATGTGACCAAGGGCAATTCCCTGGCGAACCATGAAATGGCACTTTTCCCAATTTAGCACAAGGTTCTTTTCTTCGCATCTAGTGAGGACCTTTTCTAGGTTGCTCAAACAGTCCTCAAATGAATCACCAAACACAGAGAAATCGTCCATGAAGACCTCCAGAATTCGCTCCACCATATCGCTGAAAATACTCAGCATACATCTCTGAAATGTTGCAGGAGCATTACATAACCCAAAAGGCATTCGCCGGTAGGCGAAAGTACCGAAAGGACATGTAAATGTGGTTTTCTCATGGTCTTCCGGGGCGATTTCAATCTGGTTATACCCGGAATATCCATCTAGAAAACAATAATAATGGTGGCCTGCTACCCTTTCCAAAATCTGATCCATAAAGGGTAGAGGGAAGTGATCCTTACGTGTGACTGCATTTAATTTTCTGTAGTCTATGCAAACCCTCCACCCCGTGGGTACTCGGGTGGGGACAAGTTCATCTTGAGCATTCTTGACTACAGTAACGCCGGCTTTTTTCGGGACGACCTGGGTAGGGCTAACCCATTGACTATCCGAGATTGGATAGATGATACCCACGTCCAGGAGTTTAAGCACCTCAGCCCGTACTACTTCTTGCATGGTAGGATTGAGCCGGCGTTGCATCTGTCTGCATGGTTTAGCATCTTCTTCAAGGTAGATGCAATGCGTACACACTAAAGGATCAATTCCCTTAATATCTGCCACATTCCAGGCAATTGCACTTCTATGCTGTTTGAGTATGTTCAACAGTTGCACCTCTTGGTCCTCAGTAAGAAGTGAAGAAATAACCACAGGATATGTTTTTTCATCCCCAAGGTAAGCATATCGCAGGTTCGATGGGAGGGGCTTCAACTCAGGCTTGGGCGGATTCCCTTAAGATGGAAGAGTTGGCATACAAGATGGTACAAGCTCCTCAAAATGGGGTTTCCATATTGCATGGGCATCCTCAACAGTGTCATCTTGAAAGTCCTCAAGATAGCCCATGTCCTCTCCAGTCAAAAGTAGCGCAACATGGGAGTTAATGCACTCCTCAAGATCATCCACAACCAATGTATCAATAAAATCTACATCATGGTAGTCAGTTTCGCAATCCCTCGGTTGTTTGCACATTTGAAAGATATCAAGGTCCAAGGTCATGTTCCCGAATGACAATTTGAGCCTTCCACTCCGGCAATTGATTAGTGCATTAGAAGTGGCCAAGAATGGTCTTCCCAGAATGACTGAAATTTCACCACTTTCATTCCGTACTGGCTCAGTATCCAGCACGTAAAAATCCACTGGGAAGTAAAAGTGCTCAATCTGTACCAAAATATCTTCTATTACCCCTCTCGGTTTCTTAACAGATCGATCGGCGAGTTGAAGAGTAGTTCTGGTTGGTTTTAACTCGCCAAGCCCCAGTTGCTCATAAACTGAGTAAGGTAATAGATTTACACTCGCTCCAAGGTCTAGCAAAGCTTGACCTATCCGGTGGTTTCCAATAACACATGAGATGGTGGGGCATCCCGGATCTTTGTATTTGGGAGGAGTGATCTGAGTCAGGTATGCACTTACCTGCTCGGTGAGAAATGCTTTCTTTGGAACATGGACCCTACGCTTAGCAGTACAAAGATCTTTCAAGAATTTAGCGTAGGTGGGGACCTGTTTAATGGCATCCAGCAGAGGAATATTGATCCTGACTTCTTTGAAAACATCCAAAATCTCTTGGTTTGGGATCTTTTGTCTGGGATGGGTTAACCTTAGAGGGAAAGGGGCAACGGGTTTGATAGTCATGGGGTCAGGACCTTTTTCAATGTCAACAACAGTCTTTGCATTTGTGCTATCCTTTTCTTTTTCAATTTTCTCAATCGAATCCGAGGAGACATGTTGCTTATGTTTTTTCGGAATATCTTGAAGTTCTTTGCCACTTCGTAAAGTGACTGCCTGAACATGCTCCTGATAATTAGGGTTAGTTACGTCGGACACTTCAAACTGGCCTTTAGGGTTTGGTAAGGGTTGGGCCGGAAAGGTTCCTTTCCCCTGACCTTGAAGGCTACGTTTGATTTGCTCGACAGATGTTTCCAACCTTTGAATAGCCTGTTGATTGTTCTGAATAGCCTGCTGGTTATTCTGAATAATCTGTTGATTATTATGCAGGCTCTGCATAAACTGCTGCTGAGATTGTATCAGTGTATTGAGTGATTCCTCCAATGACCTATTCTGGGCCTGTGGTGCATAAGATGTATTATGCTGTGGATTCACATATGCACCAGAATTTGATGGTCTTTGGGGATTATACTCAGGAGTAGCATTTGGTCCGTTCCTCCAGCTAAAATTTGGGTGGTTCCGCCACGAAGGATTGTACGTGTTCCCCATGGTATTTGTATTGAACGGCTTTTGAAAAGAATTCAAAGCGTTAGCCTGTTCCTGAATTGCTTCTTGTAAGGCAGGTCCAGTTGGACAATCTACCGACATATGATTTTCGGAAGCACAAATACCACAAACCATGACTGCATCCTTGTTCTTTCCAAGTTTCAGGGTTTCGACTTCTCTCGTGAGTGCTGTAAGTTTGGCTTGAATGTCTATCTGATTATTCACATGATATAGACCTCCACTCTTAGACTGATTCAATCCTCTGGAATGATCTACCCCCTCAGAGGAGGCCCATTTTTGTGCATTTTTCTGCCATTAATTCCAAAAACGCCCACGCTTCATCTGGTGTTTTTTGGTCGAATTGACCATTGCACATCATCTCAATGAATTGACGTGTCTCAAGAGTGAGGTTTTCAATGAAGATCTCAATGAGACGGTGTGTTTCATACCCATGATGTGGACATGCAAGGATCAACTCGTTGAACCGTTCCCAACACTTAAAGTAGGGCTCTTTCTGATTTTGCCTGAACATTATGATTTCCCTCTTTAAGGTGTTGGTTTTGTGCTGTGGGAAGAACTTTTTCAGGAATTCGGTGACACAGGCATTCCAGGTATTAATTGAATTAGGCCTAAGTGTGTGGAGCCAAGCCTTAGCCTTTTCCTTTAAAGAAAAAGGAAATAATTTGAGTTTGAGCACATCTGGCACCACATTTTGCAGTTGAAGCGTAGCACATACTTCATCGAATTCCCTCAAATGTAAGTATGCACTTTCAGATTCTAGCCCGTGAAACTTGGGCAGAAGTTGGATCATACCAGGCTTGATTTCATATTGACCTGCAATGGCGGGTAACACAATGCACGATGGTGTGGTGTGTCGTGCTGGATTCAAAAGATCACATAATTTCCTTGGTGGCTGGTTCACCTCCACCCCGTTACGGTCCCCATTTGGATTTGTGGCAGGCCCACCATTGTTGGGGTTGCTACCAAACCCACTCGACATGTTAGACAACCTCGATGGACTAAGAGATTGAGGAGAGTCGTAGATTCTTATAAGTTCTTTGATTGGGGACTCTCTTCTTTGTAACCGATGCGCTGAGTCTCTTTGCCAACTAGACTTCTTGCTCATGCACAAATGGTGTGAGCAAGTTGGAGAGGGCTAGTACTTTCTTTTTGGACATTTTTTTTTATTTTTTTTTATTTTCTTTTTATTTTTTGAAAAATAAATGAGAAAAACCTAGCCTACACAGGAAACAACTGAGTTAATATCCTCTGGTTGAAAAGTTTCCCTAGGTTCACCAATCTGGCCCTATGAAACCAACCCGGCCAGTTCAGCCCCCAGGTAAGGGTAGGATCACGAATGGACCCGTTTGAAGGACCCTTGCCTAGAACAGTTTAACTGTCTCCACACTCTGGACAAGGCTTTGCTTCGGCACCGAGATGATCAAGGACAACGATTAGGTCACTTTCAGTTTACTTTCTTCCAAAAGGACTTAAAACAAGTTGGAAAATAAAGTAACTTCGCCAATTCTTAGAAAGTTTCTAAAAATTCAATGATGTGTATTTTCTAATTAGCAATCCATGCACTTTCCTAATCCAATTTAGGGCGGTTTAACATTCCATGCATGCACCTCCTATATCTAGAAAGATGCCAAAAATAGCACACCCATAAAGCAATGTAAATAAGGAAAGTTAGAAGAGTTACCTTATATGGCGCTCCCCGGCAACGGCGCCAAAAACTTGATCGGACCCAAGTGTAGGGTGCGATTGTAGTAATAAAACTGGTGAGACCAGGTCGATCCACAGGGAGCTTTGAAAATAAGGCTTTCCAACTTTTTCACCTGCCCTAAATAAAATCTAATTTTAGCCTAAGATTTAGAAAAATACATTCATCATTCCTACTTTAAATTAAAATTAAATACATTTCCAGAAATAAAAATTCCTAAATCTAAAATGAATCACAAGTTGCTACAAAAGAATACACAAATTAGAACATCAAATTAGAAACAAGCCAAAAACTTACCAAAAATAAAACTAAGAAGCTAAATTAGAAACAAAATAAACCTAAGTTAGAAACCAAATTAATCAAAACATGTTCAATAAAGATTGGTAACAAATCAAATCAATCAAAAAGGAAACAACCTACCTTTTTTTACCAAGTTAATCAACTCCCTAAAGTTAAGGACTTTCCAAATAAATAAAGATTTTCAAATCATAATAATTTTAGAAAGCATTAAGTCAATCATACCATACGTTAGAATTTCCAAATATTAAGAAGCTTCCTAAGTTAAAATGTTCAATAAAAAAAATCAGAAAGATCTTTTATTTCTGGAAATTATCTAAATAATAAAAAAAACACAAAATTAGAAACTAATCCTAAAGTTAGAAAGTTAGTAATGCAATGTATGTCATGAGATGTTAGGAAATTCTAAGGCTAGAAAACTAGTATGCAGGGCTGTTTTTATGCATGATTTTTTCCTAATCTAATGCAACCAAAAACTGAGTTTAATGGCTGAATTTTGAACTAAGATGATGCATGAATCAAATAAAAAAAATGGAAGTGGAAAACGATTTAAAACGAATGAGATATGAGTGCATGAACATGACCTAAAAAAAAAATCTGTGCAGGAATTCTGCACATAGGTGGGTCCGACTATCCATGTTTGAGCCAATGGTTCACCAACTTTTCAAATTTATTTTTGCATGAAATTCTGGAGTTTGAAAGTACACTGATCAAACTTTAATTTCCCCAAGTTTCATCGAAAAATAATGTGTTTTGATCAGGTTTCTAATTGCAAACTTTTCACACAAAATCTGTCCTAAAATTCCTGCAACAATGTGTTGAATTGTGCACTTTATGTTGGGATCCGAATTTCCAAAAATTATTTGGCCGAAATTATTGAATCAAATCTCTGATTTTTCTTGCTTATTCAATTTAAAATTCCAATTCCAGCAACTTAAACATATTAAAACTCCACCAATATGAAAATGCATGCAATGCTAACTAGTTCCAACCATAAACTATGCATAAAAAAAATCACATAAACATATAAGAGGCATAAGAAGAAAAGAAAGAAAAAAAGTACTTGAATGTGTAGTGCAAAAAAAATAAATGTGTGGATTGCATAAAATTAAATGTGTGGCATTAACAAAAAAAATAAATGTGTGGATTTTTCAATAAATGTAAATATGTGGGAGTTGCAATAAAAATAAATGTGTGATAAGTGTGCTCTTTTTTTTTATTCTCAAATCGAGTTCATAATTACTTATTTCATGCCCTTAGGATCTTGGGTTGTCAATCCAAGAACAACAACAAAGGAACCACAATTCAAGCATTAATCACATAAGAAAAAGAATAAAAAAAAATCACACTTTTACTGATATGCAATGTTTTTACATAAAAGATGGAGAATTAAAATTTCAAAAACAATTACATACTAGGATGAAAGGAACCTCTCTAGTTGAAGCATCAAGTTGGGACAAGCCTTCTTGAAAAGAGATGGGCTATGGTAGAGAAAGAAGATGGGTAGAATGGTGGAGGAAGTAAACTAGTGAGGGGGCTTTTTCCTTCATGAAAGGAGTGGACGTCCAAGGGCCTCTTTAAATAGGGTATGGGCTGCCCTATTCTTTCTCCCTAGTCCCTTCTTTGTTGCAAGAATCTTCTTCATTTAGTAAGTCTTCTCCTTTCTTTTCTCCATTCTATCTTCATGCAAATGTCATATTTCCTTCTTTAGCAAATCTTCCTTAGACTTGACATTTATGAGAGATACATGAGGTGGCAAGCTCTAAGTTGGAATCAAGAGAAAATTGAATGCCCAATATGTGTAGATTCTTTCCACTTTTATCTCTTTGGAAATCTTCTTTCTTGATTTGGCCCTTCATGGATTTTCTTTGATTATCTTGAATTATCTTCAAAATTAACTTGGGATTTTGTGCAAAGAAAGTGGACCCCCCTCTTGGACGCCCCACATGTGTGACCTACACATGAGCATGTGTGGGACCCCTTTTTTTTTCTCATTTTCTGCAAGCCAAAAAAATAGAAAAATAAATTTCACGTGAAAAGACAAATTTACTATTAATTCACAATTGCATGACTGCGGGCCCATCTCTCATGAAATGATGAATGAATGCACTTGATGATTAATTAATTTCATGAGAAAAACACACGTTGAAAAAAAATCTTTCCAAAAATAAAATTAAAAATGGCAGGTTTCATGATTTGATGCAAAAATGATGGTTTTTGAGCAAATTATGCATGAATGTACTACAATGGATAAAAAATGCATAAAATCATGATATGACACAAAATGAGGCTCTCTTGGCTTGATAAGTCCTTAAACTTACCAAAAATAACCATAAAAATGTGCATTTTTAAGGACTTATCAGATGGTCAGGTCATACGAAACAAAGCAAGGTTGGTTTGTAAAGGCTATGCTCAAGTTGAAGGCATAGATTTTAAAGAGACCTTTGCACCGGTGGCTCGTCTGGAAGCCATTCGTATGTTTCTTGCATTGGCTGCATACAAAACCTTCAAGGTATTTCAGATGGATGTAAAGTCAACCTTCTTAAATGGATTACTTGAAGAAGAGGTCTACATTGAGCAACCTGATGGTTTTCTCATTAGCAAAAATTCAGACCTAGTGTGCAAGTTGAAAAAGGCTCTTTATGGGCTGAAACAAGCGCCAAGGGCGTGGTATGCAAGGCTGGACCTCTATCTCCGAAAGATCGGCTTTGGAAAAGGACTGGTTGATAGCAATCTTTATGTCAAAACAGAGTTGAGCAAACAGCTGGTTGTCATTGTTTATGTCGATGACATAATCTTTGGTGGTAATGATGAGGAAATGTGCAGGATTTTTGCTGAAGAGATGAAGAAAGAATTTGAGATGTCAATGCTTGGAGAACTAAAGTTCTTCCTTGGTTTACAAGTTCAGCAGCTGAAACATGGTATTTTCATATCACAGATGAAATACGTCAAGGAAATGCTGAAGCGTTTTAACATGGAAGGCAGCAAGCCAGTGAGCACACCAATGACAACGAACACAAAGCTAAGCAAAGATGATAAGGGTTCGTCCGTTGATCACACCACTTATCGCTCTATGATAGGAAGCTTGCTTTATTTGACTGCTACAAGACCGGATCTTCTGCAAGCAGTATGTATGGTGGCTCGATTTCAAGCATCACCAACTGAGACGCACCTTACAGCAGTAAAAAGGATATTTCGATATCTAAAAGGTACCATGGAGCTTGGTATTTGGTATCCTAAAGGCAAATCCTTCACTCTTGTTGCATACTCTGACACCGATTGGGCTGGATGTATAGATGATCGCAAGAGTACAAGCGGTGGTGCATTCTATCTCGATGAAAGGTTGGTGGCATGGTATAGTAAGAAATAAGATTCAGTATCCCTTTCTACAGCAGAAGCGGAATATATTGCAGCGGCAACTTGTTGTACGCAAGTGTTATGGATGCGGCAAATGCTCTCTGATCTAGGAGTTCCGACAACGGATCCTACGCTGATCCTCTGTGACAACACAAGTGCAATTCATATCTCTAAGAATCCTGTTCAGCATTCTAGAACGAAGCATGTTGCAATCCGCTATCACTTTCTCAAGGAAAATGTTGCAGACGGTGAGGTAAAGTTGGAATATGTTCCAACTACTGAGCAAGTTGCTGATATCTTCACAAAACCTCTGCCAAAGGAAGTCTTCAAGTATCTCCGGAAAAAATTAGGAGTTACTCACTCTCCTAATCCTTAGGAGTTGTGCTTCAAAGGGGGAGCAATGTATTCCTTGAATATCTTATTCGCTCCTTGGTTTGTCCCTTTGGACTTGTTGTCAAAGGGGGAGAATGTTATGCTAGGAGAAAGTCTTATGCTAGGAGAAAACTATGCTAAGAAAAAGTTATGCTATCATAGCTTGGGGGAGAGTGGTATCAAGATTGTGAATGTGAAGATCTTGATTCTGTTTGTTTTTTTTTTTTGAAGACAGGGAAGTGTTCCAAGTGTTGAAGTTCCAAGTGTTGCCAACAATTCCAAAGGGGGAGATTGTTGGAATTTGAGATGACTTGAGAAGTTTAATGAAGCATTGAAGTGTTTAGTATCTCAAGTAATCATTTTATGTTGGAATTATTGTCAACACAATGTCACAAGTGTGGTGTTGATAGTGTGGTATTGATAGAGCTTCAAAGAATAATCAGAGCTAAAACAGTTCAGGAATTCAGAATTCCTGAAGCAGAGTGGCAAGTCGACCGGGCACCCCACGCGGTCGACCGGGCAAGAGAAACCTGCAGAAAACAGTCCAGGTTCGCTCCCAGTTATTTTGTGACATAGTGTGTCGCCGGTCGACCGGGGACCCCATGCGGTCGACCGAGCACGGGAACCAGAATTGCGCAGAAATTAGAAGTTGTGCACGAAAATTCAGGATTCTTGTGTATTTCGTTTGGGACTCTTTCTAAATGAATTCTAGCCTAATTTGAACACTCTTAAAGGTTACCATAACCTATATAAAGGCTTGCTTGGTTCGTTTTCCTATGTACAGAAGAGAAGAGAGAACAAAAGGAGAGTTTTGGAGAGAAGAGTGATTGGAGAAGGAGCTATTGCTGTGTGCAGTTGTGTTGCAAGTTTCTACAGCAAGTGTGAACGAGAATGTGCTCATGAAGATGGTGATTCGTCTATAAGATAAGTGTCTCTCTGTTTATGCTTTAAATATCAATTTGTAAGGGATTGAGAGAGAGAGATTGTAGAGGGGAAGGGCTGTAGAAAAGTTCTCTACTTTAATTCTGTAGAACATCAAGTTGGTGCTTGGTGTTAGGGGTTTGGTGATCCTATCTGTTGGTGCAGATAAATTGTAAAGGGAGTAGGTGCTTCCTAGATAGTTGGTGCTATCTGAAACTTAAGGGTTGGTGCTCTTTGTCGCTGATGCGACTAAATAGATACAGACCTGTTCCGGATCGGTGTTCGGACAGTCTTTGAACCGTGGACGTAGCCTTTCGGTGAACCACGTTAAATCTGGTGTCCTTGTGTGATTTGATTTGCTTTTGTTGTTAAATTGGACCTGTTTTTAAGGAATCACTAATTCACCCCCCCCCCCTCTCAGTGATCGCGATATCTAACAAAGCCAGCTTGATGGACCGCGCTCCTGCCTGGCTTCTAGAAATATTTCATTTCTAGCATCGTGTTCTCAAATGAACGAGTCCCACCGGGTGGACCCAGCTTGATGGACCGCGCTCCTGCCTGGCTTCTACCGAGGTCGGCGGACGTGGGAGTCCGTTGGGTCCGACCCTTTCGTAACCGGGGGGCAAAGGCGTGCATCAACATTTCTTGTGTGGGTGTGCCAGATTTTCTATTTTTAGTTGGAATTGCAAGTGGTGATCCGGAGATCAACCTTCGCAAGTAAAAAAGAAATCAACTTCTTTCAAGTTTTCCATTGCACATATATTTAAGAAAAGAGACATTTTCTTGATTTGCCGTGAAAGGCGATTTTTTTTGCATTAATAGCCGATTTGGGCGTTTATAGCCGATTTTGGCGTTTATAGCCCATTTTGGCGTTTATAGCCGATTTACAATCCTTATCAATAATGAAAGACAAGAGTTGTGATTTTTGTCTCTTTTAAAAAAATACAAACTACAATGAAAAGCAAGAAAAGGAGGATCTAACTTCTCAGGAGATTGTGGGGGACCCGTTCAGATTGACGGTCGCAAGCCATATGTGGACTTCGCCATCATCGATGCAGATGAGAACAGAGGATGCTATTGATTTGCTTGGCTTGGCTATAACCTCAGGTTTTTAGAGGACAAAGACCAAAAGGAGGTCCTATGTCCAATAAAAAACCAAGTAGACGGGCTGAGAAGCCAACTCTAAGCCATTTGGAGGCAGAAGGAGAAGGCAAGGACCTTGGGGGGAGGTACCCCCCAAGGGACTTTTGTCACCTTGTAGCGGTGGTCGGTGTAGAACTTCCACAGAGTTTTCTCTCTTTCCTTCTCTGAATTTCTGTGCTTTGTCTGTGTCTCTATATTTTTTTTCTTCTTGGAGAGCTCTCCTATTTATAGGCTTTTAGGTAGCAATTTAGGAGGGTTTATGAGCCTTAATTGTCATAAAGCTACATAACGGGAGGAGTTACAAGATTGAATTCTTTATTTTGTAACTCCTTTTTCTTGGCTTCTGATTGGCCGGAGGAGATTGAGGGCGTTTAATCGCCTTTAATCACCATGATGGGAGGAGTTTCATGGGTTAAATGCCATGAATCTCTTGACTTGTCACTCCCGGATGCTTGCTTCTGATTGGTCCGTCCAAAGAAATGGATTAATGACTGTAATAAAGCTAGTCAATTACTCGCATCAAGTGGTCGCCGAGCAGTTGAAGAGTCGCGGGCCGTGCCGCGTCTTTTGGGATTCTTCTGGCGATGATCATCGATGGATCTTCATGTAGATCGACATCGGATGACCATGTAACTTTAGGTGTTGGTTGCCAACAGCGGGTCGGTGCCATCTGTCCTGTCGATTTCTCGAACGGTCGGGTAGAAAACACACTTTTTTTGGTCGACCAGTTGGCGATCAATGTTGATTTCGATACTTTTGATGATTAACCCGTGTTTTTGACGGATGCAGAGGATTTGGTGTCTCAAAAGTATGAATATTGAAAAATACCAATGGCCAGACGCTTCAAATCGCGAAAAAAACGGGGTTTCCGGGGCCCACCGGGCGATCCCGGGCCCCAGAGTCGCCGGCGACCCTAGGTCAGGGTCGCAGGGGTGTGCGACCTTGGGGGGTTTCCCCCCTTTTTGTCCCGTTTTATGTCCGTTTTTGCTGTTTTTCGATTCTTTTTTCTTCTGTATTTTTCCTTGACATTTTTGATCATTTATTGGCATGACTTCCCTGTAGAAAACCTGATGAGAATCTTTGCATTTTATTTTGCAAAGTTTCCAATTTTCTGAGAAAGCCGAAGACTTTGTTGCACAGAGCTGCCGATTTTCCGTCAGAAGCTGAAACTAGGCCAACGATGTCGGAATGACCTGAAATTTGGGGTGAAGCCTGCTGAGCAATAAATAAGACCAACCATAGGCTTTTGTTTGAGTTTTGAAGCCGTTTGGGGTCCTATCACCAGTAGACTTGCTTTTGTCGCGATGAAGATGTCGCGGCTTGATGTGCGGTCAACCGATGTCCGATTGACTTGAAATTTGACAGGAAACCTATTGGAGTCATTTTAAAGATTATCCACAGGCTCTGTCTTGGAAACCATGGTCCCAGGGAGCTTCGCCGCCGAGAGGCCTGATTTGGCTTCCGAGCGTCAAAGTATGGTCAAATGTTGTCGAAATGACCTGAAATTTGACGTGTAGCCCTTTGTAAGCATTTTGAAGCCGTCCATGTACTCTATCTGATGAGTGATGGCCTCGGTGGTTCTTGGCCGCCGAGAGGCTTGATTTAGCTGTTCGAGGGTTGATGTAGGGTCAAACGTTGTCGGTTTGACTCGGAACTTGACTTGGAGCCTTTTGGAAGTATTTTGAGACCATCCATTGGCTCTGATCGAAGATTTGGTGTCTCCGATGCTTTCGCCGCCGAGAGCTCCTTTTCAGCTGCCGAGAGAAGCGAAGTTAGGCCAAATGATTTTGAAATGGCCCGAAACTTCTTGTGTACTCCTCTTTTGCCTATCTTGAAGGATCTTGCTTTTTTTGTTTGATTCTGACAAGATTTGATTTTTTGGAAGTAGCATTGCCTATTTGTGGCAGGTTGCGACTTCATGTAGCTCTTTGGATCTTGAAGAGACAAAGTGACATTTTTTGGTGTCAACAAACTGTAGGTCAACACCTCGGTGATTTAGGTACATGGAAGTAGATCTGTGGGAACATTTAATGGTCAAGATGGAATCTATCTCTAATATCCCCTTGTGCCAATTAATGGATTTAATCATTGGTAAGTGTACACCCATTCCGATTTAGAGTTAATAGGAAATGTACCATTGATCATTATAATTAATTGGGGCTCAAGGATAATAAGATATGGATCTATTTTGGTAGACAGGTCTAATTGATCCATGGATATTGATGGAGGGGCCTACTTGTGGTAATAGGGAAGTTTAGGGTCTTCTATGTAATTTCCTAAGACTGGAGCTCAATTGCATTTATATAGTGGAGTTATTTGCAATTAACTGTGGGCCCGGATTGCACATGAGATGTGGGGTCGCGTGTCCCAGTTGGAGCCAGCTTTCTAAGGAATCCCTAGTGGTCTCCACGCTAGCCCAATCATCAGACGGATACTAATTGAACTCTAAAAGGAAAGTTACTATTTCTATTTGAAGTGAGACTTCTAATAGTGGTAATAGTATGTTTCTAATTATTAATGGAAGTGAGACTTCTATTGTAATTAAGAAAGAGAAGAAGGTTACTAATTAATTTGGAAGTGAGACTTCTAATTAAATTAGTAAGAGTAGTTTGCAAAAGCTATAAATATGGAACCAAAGGGGGCTTGGACGTCCACCTTGGAATTCACGCCCAGCCCCCTTTGTACAAGTGTTGCACATCTCTTCTCTTCCTCTTCCAGTTCCTTAAGTTCCTAGTTGTCTTCTCTTGAAGATCCCACCCATCTTCTTGAGAAAGTGATTCTGATTCGGGTCATAGCATGGAAGGCCATTGGGTTTTGGAGAAACCTATTTGATTCGCGAAAGAGTTCGTCATCAAAGAAAGTAGCAAATTCTCCATTAGAGCACAACCGAGCTCCAAAGGTATAATCTATTTCCTTGTATGATATAGATCTTTGTTGCATGTTTGTTACTGATTTTCTATCTCCTAGATAGATTGTATTACTGATGATGATAGATGAGATAGAGGGTTTGCATCTTGGATAGATTGGTAGCCTTTTGGATAGTTGATCACTACATCAAGTGGGTCAAAAAATTTTGAAACCTATCCTAGAGGCCCACCTAATGTCCAACAGCTTCTCGCCTAGCTTGGAGGATCTTCCCTCTTAGAGCACGTGGGGCAAGGCTCATCGAGATGGTGCGATCAAACGTCGACCGGGTAGCAACAGTCTTCTTCTCACCATTAGCTGTGAAAAAGAACTGAAAACATCTCCTCTGGTATGTCATGTCATCAGGGACTGCATCACTAAAAAAGAAGGTAGGCTTGGGCAAAACCCTCTGATCGTCTATCACCCATGGATGACTGCTTACCATGATCTTATAAAATTCCTCTCCCTTGAGAGTGGTCAGTCACTGCCTCATTCATCTCTGTTGAAGGAGTCGCACTCTTCCAGGTTTCTCTCAACATACTGGACCTTCTCCCAGGCCCGCTGAACGGCCGGATTAGAAGATCTAGCAAATCGACAAGGTACGCTTGTAGCAGGCTCTTTACCCTTGTTCGTTCTGGAGGAACCACCTGCAAAGGTTGGAAAAGAAAAAGATCACGCATCAAAAAAGATAAAATTTCGCTAAAATAAATCTGGCGAAATTTTGACATGACTCCGGGACAATTCCGAAGAAAAAGGAAATATCCCGAAAGAAATAGAAAGCTTGAAGATGGGCTCAACATTGTTGCGAGCTCCGAAACTCCAAACTTTCGAAACCTCAAAGTCTCCGCAAATCAGGAAGGGCTCAACATCGCTGCGAGCTCCAAATTCCCAAATTTGTAAAAACTTTCAGGTATGCTATCATATCATGCTACAAATTTACAAAAAAATGCATGCATGAACATCTTGGTTTGCCAAAGAAAAAATGCATTATCATCATGAGAGAAAAAAAAAGAAGAAAAAAGAATCTTTCTAAAAAAAAAGGGCAGAAATAATTGACACAAAAAAAAAGAAAAAAAAGAGGGACTGGCCGTACGGCCACATCCGTACGGATCTGTCCGTACGGCCCACAAAAAAAAGCACAAGAAAAAAAAAATAAAACACGTGTAAAAAAAAAGGGGAAAACAAGTGAAAAAGAAAAAAAAAGAAAGAAAAAAAAGAAACAAAAAAGAAAGAATTTTTTATTATCCTATTTCCTACAATGGAGTTTTCTTGAAAAAGGGAACTTACTTGAAGCCATTGATGGAGAAGAAGAAGACAGTCTTGAAGATCTTGAAAAAGAAGAACTCTTGGTCTTGAAGCCCTCTTGGGATTGTTGCAAAGAAAGCAGTAAGAGCAAGAGATCCAACCTCCTCCTTGCTTTTATAGAAGAGGGCAAACCAAAGAAGGAAAGAAGAAAGAGGTAAGTGTTACTAATTAGTAACCTTACTAAAAGAAAGAAATTAGAAAGATTCTTTCCCAAAAGAAAGATATCTTGAGGGATCTCTCCCAAAAAGAAATCAATGAGAGATTTTCTCCCAAAAGATAGGAGATTTGAGATATTCTCTCCCAAAGAAAGACATATTGAGATATTCTCTCCCAAAATAAAGGGAACATGAGAGATTCTCTCCAAATAAAGATATTCTTAGATATTCTCTATCCAAAGGAGATATTTTTAGATATTCTTTATAAAAATGACACCATATGAGATCTAAGCCATTTCAAAAGCTTAAGGTCCCATAGGTTAGCCCATATGAGCCAGGTTTGACGACCTAGGCACTAAAAAAAAAATTTGGGCTTTTAGTCAAAGAGAAATCCCTCTTACCAAGAGCATACAAAAATGGTTACATGCCTCTTTTGAGTTGATTGGACCAAACAAAAAAAAAAAGAATTCCAAGCCCCATGAGCTTCCAAAAATCAAACCATCCAGCCTCATCTACCCAAATTGAGCCAAAATCTTGAAATTGACATTCCACAAAAATCCAAACCAAATCCTGGTCCCCCAACTTGCCACATACAGCTTGTTAGGTCACAAAGATCAAAACCAAATCGACCCCCCAACATTCCACATACAGCTGGTGGGGTACACACGGTCAAAACCAACCCGACCCCCTAACCTACCACATACAGCTTGTTAGGTCACAAGGTCAAAACCCAAATCCACATCCTTGATGTCATTTTCAAAACTTTGCCTCGAGATGGTACGTGATCCCTTTCACTACCATAAAATTCCCTTTGAAGCTCAAAAGGCTACAAATACCAAAAGAATGACTGCTCAAAGACTCTTGGTTAAGTCACAAGCTCTCCTTCAAAATCTCTTCGATGCACATCGACTACAAAAGTTAAGCAACTCGTCGCTATACCTCGAGGGGGCATTTGTTGACACCAAAAATGTCACTTTGCCTCTACAAGATCCAAAAAGCTGCATGAAGTCGCAACCTGCCATAAATAGGCAATACTATTTTCAAAAAATCAAATCTTGTCAGAATCAAACAAAAACTGCAAGATCCTTCAAGACAGCCAAAAGAGGAGTACACAAGAAGTTTCGGGCCATTTCAAAATCATTTGGCCTAACTTCGTTTCTCCGACAGCTGAAAAGGAGCTCCCGGCGGCGAAAGCATCGGAGATACCAAATCTTCGATCAGAGCCTGTGGATGGTATCAAAATACATCCAAAAGGCTCCACGTCAAGTTCCAAGTCAAACCCACAAAGTTTGACCCTACATCAACCCTCGAACAGCTAAATCAAGCCTATTGGTGGCAAGAACCACCGAGGCCATTACTCATCAGAAAGAGCACATGGACGGCTTCAAAATACTTACAAAGGCTACACGTCAAATTTCAGGTCATTTCGACAACATTTGACCATACTTTGACGCTCGAAATCCAAATCAGGCATCTCGACTGCGAAGCTCCCCGAGACCGTGGTTTTTAAGACAGAGCCTATAGATCATCTTAAAAGACTCCAGTAGGTTCCTTGTCAAATTTCAAGTCAATCGGACATCAAGCCGCGACATCTTCATCGCGACAAAAATAAGTCTACTGGCGATAGGACCCCAAATGGATTCAAAACTAAAAAAAACAGCCTATGGTTGGTCTTATTTATTGCTCAGGAGGATTCACCCCAAATTTCAGGTCATTCCGACATCGTTTAGCCCAGCTTCAGCTTCTGACGGAAAATCGGCAGCTCTGCGTGACAAAGCCTTCGGCTTTCCTTGAAAATCGGAAACTTTGCACTAAAAAATGCAAGGATTCTCATCAAGTTTTCTACAGGGAAATCAGGCCAATAAATGATAAAAAATATCAAGAAAAAATATAGAAGAAAAGAGAATCAAAAAATATAAAAAGGGAGGAAATTCCCCCAGGGTCGCAGGCCCCCGTGACCCTGGCCCAGGGTCACCAGCGACCATGGAGCCCATAATCGCCGGGTTGGCCCCAGAAGGTCCGTTTTTCGTCGGTTTTCGTGATTGGAAGCTTCCAACTCCTGGGATTTTTCAAAATTCATACTTTTGAGGTGCCAAATCCTTTGACATCCATAAAAATCACGGGTCAATCATCAAGAGTATCAAAATCAACATTGATCGCCAACCGGTCAACCAAAAAAGTGTACTTTCTACCCGACCGATCGAGAAATCGACAGGACAGATGGCACCAACCCGCTGCTGGCAACTAATACCTGAAGTTACATGATCATCCGATGCCAATCTACATGAAGATCCATCGATGATCATCGCCAAAAGAATCTCAAAAGACGCGTTATAGCCAAGCCAAGTGAATCAAGAGCATCCTCTGTTCTCATCTGCATGGATGATGGCGAAGTCCACATATGGCTTGCGACCGTCAATCTGAACGAGTCCCCCACAATCTCCTGAGAAGTTAGATCCTCATTTTCTTGCTTTTTATTGTAGTTTGTATTTTTCTAAAAGAGACAAAAATCACAACTCTTGTCTTTCATTATTGATAAGAATTGTAAATCGGCTATAAACGCCAAAATCGGCTATAAACGCCAAAAATCGGCTATGAATGCCAAAATCGGCTATAAATGCCAAAAATCGGCTATAAATGCCAAAAAAATCTCCTTTCACGGCAAATCAAGAAAATGTCTCTTTTCTTAAATATATGTGCAATGGAAAACTTGAAAGAAGTTGATTTCCTTTTTACTTGCGAAGGTCGATCTCCAGATTACCACTTGCAATTCCAAGTAAAATAGAAAATATGGCACACCCACACAAACAATGTTGATACCCGCTTCTGCCCCCCGGGCGCGAAAGGGTCGGACCCCACGCACTCCCACGTCCACTGACCTCGGTGCACCGGGCAAAGAACGCGCAGTCCATCAAACTCTTCGGACACTTGGATTCTGTTTATCACCTTGAAGGAAGTAGTGATCTTCTTCTTCGGTTATTTTGGTGTTTGTCCACATGACACCATGTTGACGGAGGCAGACCCATAGTTTTTGTCAAAGGTGATGACTCCATTTTTTCACATCTCGTTTATTTTCTCCCTCACAACGAAGTATTGATTGAGAGGATGCGAGATCATCTGGTGGTATGGACAGTACCGATGATCATTGGTTTTGCCAACATCACCCGGTCTTTTCGGTTCAGGCAAAGTGAGCTTGCCGTTTGCCACGAGAGCCCCGAAGCTTTCATCAACATCTTCATCGAACGGGTATTTCTTTTCCACTCGCTCTTTGAAGGCATCTGAGAGTTCATGTATCTTACCAGCAGCTTTTTTTTCAGCTTTCTTTGGCAGCTGATGAGCTGACTTGGTTTGCACATTGTGGACCTCTTTTTCCTTTGGTTTTGAGGTTCCAATAGCGGTTGGCTCTTTTCTTGATGATTTTTGACTGTTGAGGTCTTTGATCATCGTTTCAGCTTCCATGGAAGCTTCTAGGAGTTCTCCCAGGTTTTTTGATTTGTTGCTGATGATCATGGAGCGGATTCTAGCTCTCATGTTGTTTCGGCAATTGTCGACTAGCGACGCTTGTGGCAATACATCAGAGCATTTGTATGCCATTGCTTTCCACTTGTGAATGAAGTCATATGTTGACTCATTCTCCCCTTGTTTTAGGCTGAACAGCTGAGCCATAGTAGCGGGATGATCCTCACCCTTGAAGTGAGTCAGAAAGCGTGTCTCTAGCATGGCCTAGTTCTGGATGGAGTCCTCCGGTAAAGTAGAGTACCAGTCGAAGGCCGCACCTTTTAGGGTACTTGCGAAGAGGCAGATCTTGAGTGCATCTTGATCCGCGATAGCTCCCGTCAAGATCTTGAAGTGGATGACGTGCTGGTTGGCTGATCCTTTCCTCGTATATGTTTGGAGAGTAGGATGCTTGAATTTTGTGGGGAACGGGACCGAGTCCATCCATAAGGGATATGGTCGCTTGATCCCATGCTCCTTGAGTATATCCTCTTCTTTTGCTTTGGCAAAGATACTGTCTACGTCCTTTTTGGTAAGGGCGCATGACTCATTTTCTTCTCCATTTACCTCATCATCCTGATGATTCGGAGGAGGTTCATTGTTCGCCTGATTTTGGAAGGCAAGGAGAATGTTTTCCATCAGAATTCCAATCCTCTGCTGGCCTTGTTCCAACTGCTAAATGCGAGTGAGCGCATCATCTTGAGGTGGATTGCGGGGTGGTGGCTCAGAATTTGTAGCCAGGATGTTCATCCTTCGACATTCGAACGAAGAAATTATCCAGGTGACTGAGCTGGGGCTCATTCTATTTTATGAAGAGCTTGAGGAACGATCACTCTGCCGTCCTTTGCTTGAAGGAGCAGGGGATTCTTCTGAATGTCTTCTTGTCCTGGAGATGCTACGGGTCACTAGACGTCGGACATGGATTTTTGTTGCTGACTTTTGGCCTCTTCTGGTTTTTCCAACCATATGGACAGCAGCAACTTGGTTGGGTCTTTCTTTTTTGACCCATTTGGGAGAAATTTGAAGTGTAGGAAGCTGTGTCATTTGCTTCTCTAGTCTCTTTTGTCGATACGACGCGCGGCGGCGTATACGACGAGCAATTTGAGCTTTGGTCAGCTCTGGCTGGGCTTTGACAATGAAAGATGTGCTCCCTCGGGCGCAGCAGCCGAGCCTGTCTTCTTTGTAGCTGGGCAAGGACAGGATGCGAACCCGGTCCTTCGCCTGTTGCAGCGAAGCTTTGAATTTTTTGAGTTCGGCCCCTGTAGATATGAAGGGTCGAACCGAAGGATTGTAGACCTTAGTAGGTGGTTGCAGAGGCCTTGTGATGCATGATTTGATTTTGGGCTTGTAAGAACAACCCGGCTCATGCTGGGTTGACTTGGGAGTCAGGTTGGAGATGGGTCTCTCCTCTTTCATGTAGGTAAGAGGGTAGAACTGGTTCTCCTTGAGTGGGGCCAGGTATGCTGGCTTGGTAGATGTTTGGGACCTTCTTTGTTTTGGTAAAGTTCTTGGGGACCAAGTCTTTGGATAAACCTGGTCGTTTGCGAGTCGAGGCTTCGTGGGGGTGCCACGGGCTTCGGGCCTTTTGGTGCTCGCCTTTGGTGTCACGGTAGTGACACGTTGAGAGGCGAGTTTCTGCTTCTTGGAAGGAGCAGTTTGTTCCTCGGGAAGTGGGAATGGTCCCAGCATCCCAAAGACGATAGTCCGGGGAGTCGAGGTCGACCTGGAGTTCAGAGAGTTGCCGAGGGAGTTGACGCTTCGACAGCTGATGGGGCACTTGTAGGTGCGCGTGGTTTGCTTCTATTGAAGCATGAGCTAGTGCTTGTTCTCATCGAAAGTAATGGTTAGCGAAGCTGCCATTATTAGTTTTTCGAAAAATTTCTGAAACAAGACGACATCCATTAATAATCACAAGATTATAATGATCATAAATGGGGAGTTCTATGGTTTTGTCTTTTCAAATCGCTCGAGGGATATGACCCAAGCAATATGAAGAAGGCAAATCGCCATAAAGGGTACAATTGTTCCGATCGGAGGTATGGTAAGCCTAGAATGAGCGTCCCAGTGACTGCTAGAAGCAATTGTGAACCTAAATTCGACTTATCAAGAAGCAGAGCTTGCTCGATGTAAGAAGAATATAAGGTTGGAGTTACAAATGTGCCGGTCGCGAATACAGTAAACCCAAAAAGGGCGTACTAGTACTGCTAGACACAAATGTTTGGAGACCGCATCCATAAGATGAGATTTTCTATTTTGAAAGGTCAAGATTGGATTCATCAAAGAGAGCAGATGGTATTCTGATCCAAATACGGTCTCAGCGATTTCCGAGAGCGTCAGTACCCAGAAGAGAAGGAACCATAATTTCTCGGATCCGAATCCAAAAATGACGAGTTTTTTTTTGAAAGGCCAATATCGGGTTCATCAAAGATAGCAAAAAGGCATTCCAATCTGAACACGGGCTCAACGATTTCCGCGATCGCCAGTGCTCAGAAAAGAGGAGACCAAAATTTCTCCAATCCGAACCCAAAAATGACGGAAGTGTTTTTTTTTAAAGGTTTTTTTAGAAAAAATCTTTTTTTTTGAAATTTTTTTTTATTTTTCATTTTTTTATTTTAAAATTTTTTATTTTGAAAAATTTTTTATTTAAAAGACGAGAGAGTACACATAGGCCTCCTAACCCGGTCTTATGAAATCTCGATTGATAGAATTGTGCCCCGATAAAGGTAGGATTACTTAATGAACCCGTTTGGAGGACCCTTGCGTAGAACAGTCAAGCTGTCTCCACACTCTGGGCAAGGCTTTTCTTGAATCAACCGTGATCAAAGAACGCAATTGGTTTAACCTTAGTGGTCTATGTCTTTCTTTTTAGATCCCAAATAGACTCATCGAAGAGAAACGATGGCCCAAATCCTTAGTCGAACAGGCTCAACATTTCAGTAAGCACGATGAACGATAGGACGAGATCAAGGTTTCTCAATTTTGAATCCAAATTGAAAAATCTGATTTTTTTTAAAAAAAATTTTTAGATCTCTAATGAACTCATCGAAGAGAAACAAAAGCCCAAAACCTTAGTCGAACAGGCTCAACATTTCTGCAAACACGATGAACGATAGGAAAGGATCAAGGTTTCTCAATTTTGAATCCAAACTGAAAAATCTAATTTTTATTTATTTTTTTGTGTTTTTTTTTTAATAGAAAGAATGAAAATAAATTCAAAGAATTAGAAATTTCCAAAAAAATCTCATCTCATTTTTTTTTAGATGCAAAATCCAACATAGGCCACCAATTAGAAAGTAGCCAAGGAATCGAGAAAAGAAGTATAAGCATAAAGCAAAAGATATGATATGCAAATATTTCATTTCTAGCATCGTGTTCTCAAATGAACGGGTCCCACAGGGTGGAGCCAACTTGATTCACCGCGCATTCATGCTCGGTTCTACCGAGGTCGGCGGATGTGGGAGTCCGTGGGGTACGACCTTTTCGTAACTGGGGGGCAGAAGTGGGTATCAACATTTTTTTTTGTGTGGGTGTGCCAGATTTTCTATTTTTTGCTTGGAATTGTAAGTGGTGATCCGGAGATCGACTTTCGCAAGTAAAAGGAAATCAACTTCTTTCAAGTTTTCCATTGTACATATATTTAAGAAAAGAGACATTTTCTTGATTTTCCATGAAAGGTGATTTTTTGGGCATTTATAGCCGATTTTTTTTCATTTATACCCGATTTTGGCGTTTATAGCCGATTTTGGCGTTTATAGCCGATTTACAATTCTTATCAATTATGAAAGACAAGAGTTGTGACTTTTGTCTCTTATGAAAAAATACAAACTACAATGAAAAGCAAGAAAAGGAGGATCTAACTTCTCAGGAGATTGTGGGGGACTCATTCAAATTGACGGTCGCAAGCCATATGTGGACTTCACCATCATCCATGCAGATGAGAACAAAGGATGCTCTTGATTTGCTTGGCTTGGCTATAACCTCAGGTTTTTAGAGGACAAAGACCAAAAGGAGGTCCTATATAGATGGGCTGAAAAGCCACGTCTAAACCATTGGAGGCAGAAGGAGAAGGCAAGGACCTTGGGGGGTACCCCGCCAAGGGACTTTTGTCACCTTGTAGTAGTGGCTGGCGAAGAGTTTTCTCTCTTTCTTTCTCTAGATTTTCTGTACTTTTTTCTGATCTGGGATCTGTGTTGATTTTTCCGATCTGGATTCCATTGGAGTGCTCTCCTATTTATAGGCTCTTGGTAGCCATTTAGGAGAGTTTATGGGCTTTATCGTCATTAAGCCAGATAATGGGGTGAGTTACAGGGTTTAATTCCTTTATTTTGTAACTCGTTTTTCTTGGCTTCTGATTGGCCGGTGGAGATTGAGGGCATTTAATCGTCTTTAATCGCCATAATGGGAGGAGTTTCATGGGTTAAATGCCATGAATCAATTGACTTGTAACTTCCATTTGCTTGCTTCTGATTGGTCCGTCCAAAGAAATGAATTAATGACTGTAATAAATCTAGTCAATTAATCGCATTAAGTGGTCGCCGAGCAGTTGAAGAGTTGCGGGTCGTGCCGCGTCTTTTTGGATTCTTCTGGTGATGATCATCGATGGATCTTTATGTAGATGGACATTGGATGACCATGTAACTTCAGGTATTGGTTGCCAACAGCGGGTCGGTGCCATTTGTCCTATCGATTTCTCGATCGGTCGGGTAGAAAGCACATTTTTTTTTTGTTGACCGGTTGGCGATCAGTGTTGATTTTAAAACTCTTGACGATTGACCCAGGATCTTGATGGATGTCAAAGGATTTGGTGCCTCAAAAGTATGAATTTTGGAAAATCCCAGGAGTCGGAAGCTTCGAATCATGAAAAATGATGAAAAACGGGCTTTCTAGGGTGAACCCGGCGAATCCAGGCTCCATGGTCGCTAGCAACCATGGGCCAGGGTCGCAGGGGCTGGCGACCCTGGGCCAGGGTCGCAGGGGTCTGCGACCTTTGGGGGGATTTCCCACTTTTTGTCCCATTTCGCTACCGTTTTTTATGCTTTTTGATTCTTTTTTCTTCTGTATTTTTTCTTGACATTTTTTATCATTTATTGGCCTGATTTCCCTGTAGAAAAATTGATGAGAATCCTTGCAATTTGGAGTGTAAAGTTCCCAAATTTTTGAGAAAGCCAAAGACTTTGTCGCGTAGAGCTGTCGATTTCCCGTCAGAAGCTGAAACTGGGCCAAACGATGTCGGAATAACCTGAAATTTGGGGTGAAGCCTCCTGAGCAATAAATAAGACCAACCAAAGGCTTTTTCTTGAGTTTTAAGGCCGTTTGGGGACCTATTGCTAGTAGAATTGTTTTTGTCGCGATGAAGATGTCGCCCTTGATGTGCGGTCAACATGTGTCCGATTGACTTGAAATTTGACTAGAAACCTATTGGAGTCATTTTAAGATGATCCATAGGCTCTGTCTTGGAAACCTTGGTCTCGGGAAGCTTCACCGACGAGGGGCCTGATTTGGTTTCCGAGCGTCAAAGTCTAGTCAAATGTTGTCGAGATGACCTGAAACTTGACGTGTAGCCCTTTGTGAGCATTTTGAAGCCGGTCATGTGCTCTTTTTTATGAGTGATGGCCTCGGTGTTCTCGCCGCCGAGAGGCTTGATTTAGCTGTTTGAGGGTTGATGGAGGGTCAAACGTTGTCGATTTGACTTGAAACTTGACGTGGAGCCTTTTGGATGTATTTTGATACCATCCACAGGCTCTGATCGAAGATTTGGTGTCTACGATGCTTTCACCGCCGAGAGCTCCTTTTCAGCTGCCGAAGAAGCGAAGTTAAGCCAAATGATTTTGAAATGGCCGGAAACTTCTTATGTACTCCTCTTTTGGCTGCCTTGAAGGATCTTGCAATTTTTGTTTGATTCTGACAAGATTGGATTTTTTGGAAGTAGCATTGCCTATTTATGGCAGGTTGTGACTGCATGTAGCCTTTTAGATCATGAAGAAGCAAAGTGACATTTTTATTGTCAATAATAGCTTCTCAGTCCCACTTGCGCGTACCCACGTCTCGTCACATGTCTGATGACGGCTTCCATAGAGGATAGAGGTTCGGCTGTCAGTGTCTGTCTCGGCTAGCCTTCTGGAACTATTGTCGAGATGCGTGACCAAGGCAAAGACACGGTGCCGAGGTCAAGAATGACCGAAGTCGGGGATGACCTTGATCTCGATTGCGGCATGGTACTGTTAAAGGGATGCGCATGGCCGAGGTTGAGACATGAGTAGCTGGTACCATTACCGAAGCTAATGTAATCTCGGGATCTTAGGAAATACCCCCACACAATTGCCCCCAAGCTTTTGACTTCTTAGAGTTCTCTAACTCTTTGAGGTCGGAAGCTATATGACGGGAGAACCTCTTGGGCAGTAGACTTTCATCTCGATGGCGGTTGCTGACGTCTGATCTCTATCCGATGTCGCTTCGCCTACTCGAGGTATTTAAATGGTGCTCCCTGTTTGATGCAGAAGATATACAGTTGGCGCCACGTGTCGACATCTGGTAGGTTGTCCTGTCGTTTCGAAGGCACGTGCTCCGTCTTGAAGAGATGTGCATAGTACTTGAGGCGACGCCTCGCACGTGCGCCCTCGAAATCCGAAAGGGCGCCGTTTCTCTTCTTATAAAAATAGAGGGCTAGGGCTTCTTAGCTCTTTACTTTGCTTTCGCCAGAAAAGAAGAAGGAGAGAGATTTTGCAGAAGAGAGTCCATCTGAAGAGAAGTGCTGCAGAGATCAAACTTCTGCTAGTCCGAGTCCTATTCCTGCCCTTCGTCTCCGTAAGTCCTTCTTTCCCTGTCTCATTTATTTATGCGATTAGGGTTTCTGTTATTTCCTTTTCTTCTCGCCCTTTTATTCTGTCTAGGGTTTCTTCCCCATTCTTTCATTTTGAGTTTTTCCTTTCATCTTCTCAGTTCTATAAACTTTAGAAATGGGCGTCTATAATTACTAGCTAGAGACGTCAGGAGCTATAGCTCAGTTTAGGGCTGTGTACAATATACCCGAAGACGTCCTTGTCAGGCCACCTCACCCAAATTCTTATGACAATGGTAGCTTTTTCGATGGCTGGATGCTGTCCCCCTTAGTGGCCATAATCGAGGGCGGTTCGGTTCCCCCTTCACCTGAGAATGGAACCTCTGTCCCTGTCAGCTGATGCCGAACGGCTTCAAGATCATAATGGGCACAGCCGTGCTCAATAGGGTTTTAAAGATCGACCTCGGCGTCCATGACATCGAGGATGTCTCTGACCTGTGCAATTCTGGAGGTAACACATATTACCTCCGAGTTAAGCCGGGCCGGCAAGGTTTCGTCCAAGCCCTAGAGGACTCGAACAGGTATGCCGGGGACGATCGCCTGTTCGTCTCGGGTAACTGGGATTCGGCGATGACGAGCCCGTGGCGCAGAGGTCTTTCAGGGTTCCTCGTCGTCTCGACACTCCTCCAAGTAAATACTGCCTCCTTATTTCTTTTTCTTTGGCTGTATTTTTCTCTGTTTCTTTGTATTGTCGAGCTAATGCTTTTCTGTTTGTCGTGCAGGCGCTCATCAGAGGAAAGGAGAGGCCAGGCGAGTCGGTTGGGTGAAGAACGAGGGCTAGTTTCGAGTTGTTAAGAGTTACCAAGGCCACGAAGGCAGATCGGTTTTGGTGCTTCTTGGCTACGAGCCGAGGTATCGCTCCTATAAGAAAAGCAGCGGCCATCATCAGGCTGTCATAGCCGAAGAGGAGAGGGAGGAGTCCGTTTGGACCGCGGCCGAAGCTGAACACCGAGCTGTGTCTGGTGCCGAGGCCTCGACTTCTTGATCTGATCCCAAAGAGGCCGAGACAGCTGAGGACGAGACTACCCTGATACCGAGGTCGAGAAGATCCCAACGGGTTTTTGTCCCTTCAAGCCCTTTGTCCAGCGATTCGGAAGAAAGGAGAACGATGGCTCGGACCCAACCCAAGGTGGTGTTCAAGAACCTCAGGGCTAAGACATTTGGAGGCGAAGCCCCTGGTCATTCTTCTCCTCCTTTTGGACCTTCCTCGGCCGCTGTCCCTCCATCTTCCGTTGCAGCCGAGACCTCCACCTCCGTAGTCGCTCCTGCTGAGACTGCATAGGAAGAGACCCGTCGAGTGAAAAGGACCAGGACTGAGGGCCGGTCAGAACAGGGTCTAATGCAGCAGAGCTTCGGTGTTGCAGCAACTCAGCAGTTCACACTGGCTCCCTGGAGGCCAAGTCTACCACTTGAGGCCGGCAGGCCGCTGTCAGTAGAAGACCGCCTCTCGGGGAACCCCCTGGTGGTTGCTGTGCTCGGTCATGCTTATGCCCTGCCACGTGATATGGTGAGGCATAAGGAGACCGACGAGGTGATGCTATTGGTGTCACAAATGCATTCAGCCCTCTCTGTAAGTTTGGCTTTCTTTAAATTTTGTCAAGTGTTTCATTTCTGCTGTTGCCTTCTGATGTTTGTTTCCTCTGCAGATTGTTCAGAAAACCCAAGTCTCGCTGGAGACGATCCAGCGATACAGAGCTAAACTGACGAAGGCTGAGTCGGAGAGGGAAACCTACAAGCCAGCCTTAGGAGGGAGCAAGAAGAGGATTAAGGAGCAGGAAGAAACTCTTAATGCCCTGTTCACCAAGCTTGATAAGGCGAAGGCCGAGATCGAAGCTGGAAAGAAGAGGGAGGCCGAGCTGGAGAAGCTGAACGCCGAGGCCGAGTCCAAATTCTAGTCCGAGATTGATGCCACCTGTCTTGAAGGAGTGGAAGTGGTAGGGGGAGAGTACGAAGCTCAAGTTGACTCTATAAGGGACACGGCCTGGGAAATGGGCTGGCTGGCCGCTCTGAAAAAAGCGGGGGTCTCTGACGACCACCCGGCTTACAGAAATCCAAACAAGTTTCCAAGGTCGGGGACCGAACCGAGCTCAGTCCCTCCTACATCTGAGGTTCCTCCTGCTGTGACCGAGGTCACTGAGGCTGGATCTGCTCCGGCCGGGGTCGAAGTTATCCAAGTTAAGGGTGATGCTGCCGCTGAAACTGCTTCCTGAAGACCTTCCTTTTGATGTATCTTTCTTTTGAATGTAATGATACAATTTTTGAAACGAAATATCCTTTTTGATAGTTCAATCTCAATTCCTTGTGCTTGCCTTCATACATTTTTTCTTTTTGATGCTTGCCATCGAACATCACCTTTAGAAATTACAAGTGTCAAACCTCGGTTCTTTAACTGAACACTTTAGAATAATAGGTTTCGCTTAAGCTATTGAATTCGGTTCGCCAACCAAAAACACTTAAGTAACAACCGGAAATTCTGAAAAGTTATTGATTTGAACCTGGGTACTGAATTTGTCCGTACCTTAGTTTAGTTCAGTAACCGAGCTAGAACAGGAGCAAATTGGATACAAGGTTTTCATCTCGGGACTTTGTCCGTAGTATACTTAGTTTCGTAACGGAAGTATCGACTGAGGCCGTCGTCGAGGTCTACAACTTGTTTATTTATTTCTGTAAAATGACCTTGTTGGCAGCGATATTTCGAAGTTGCCGAGATGCGTTGGGCTGAGATCAAGACATGCCTGGTTGGTAATCTTACCAAAGCAGGGTAGTCTTAGTGGAAGCAGTATGGTACTCTTACCGTGATGTGAAAGGTCGAGACATGCCTGGTTGGTACTCTTACCGAAGCCAGGGTAGTCACGTTGGCGCTCTTGCTGAGCTACCTAAGGCTAAGACGGAGACATGACAAGCTGGTACCATTACCGAAGCTGGTGTAGTCTCGTCGGGAGCGATCTGGTACTGTTACCGAGATGCATGATGCTGAGACATGGCTGGCTGGTACTCTTACCGAAGCCAGGGTAGTCATGTTAGCACTCTTACTGAGCTGCTTAAGGCTGAGACATGCCCAGCTGATATTGTTACCCGAGCTGGTGTAGTCTCTTTGGCAGCGATCTAGTACTGTTACCGAGATGTTGATGCCGAGAACCGAGACATGCCCAGTTGGTACTTTTACCAGAGCTGGTGTAGTCTTGGTGGCGTTGTCACCAAGTTCTTCAACTTAGTGAAATTTGAGAGCAACAAAAAACAAAGACTGCTTTTATTGATCTCAAAAGTTGAGTACAAATTAAAAATAGAACTTCTTGAGGTGCATCGCATTCCATGGCTGTGGTAACTCTTTACCATCCATGTCCTCAAGTCTGTACGCTGATTGGTCAACAACTGAGATCACCTTGAATGGGCCATGTCAGTTTGGTGTCAGCTTGCCTTGGTTTGGATTTTTATCTGCTAGGAGTGTCTTCTTTAAGACCAATTCTCCAACTGAGAGTTTCCTTTCTCTGACTCTTAGATTATAGCCCCTAGCCAATTGTTGTTGATAGGCAGCTAGGTGGATGGCTGCTGCTTCTCTTCGTTCTTTGGCTAGGTCAAGTTCTCGGGCCATATTCCCTTCAATAAGTCTCTTAAAAGGTTGTCCTTCCTTGGCCTCAAAAGTCCATTAAAGTTCAGCAACCTTTCCCAAACAAAAAACCACTTTTTATAGCCAAAAAGTTCCCAACGGATAGTCTTCGGTCGACCTGCCCCTGTGCCCGGTCAACCTGCCTCAAACGGTCATAAATCTGCACGTTGCAGGAAGCCCCAACGGCTAACTTTTCGGTCGACCTCTCAGTGTGGTCGGTCGACTGAAGCCCTTGGTTCGGTCGACCGACCACACAGGAGGTCGACCGAAAGCATGCCGGAATTTTGAAAAAAATAGAAACTAGAAAGTTTTGAGGGCATCTTTCCAGGGGACTATTAGACACTGATTCAAGCTTGGATTCATGAAAGAGAAAGGATTAAAAATGAAAATATAAAGACATGAAACCTTCAAATAAGAAAAGATTTAAAGTGAAAACATTGGAAAGCTTGAAATGAAAATTTGAAACCAAGGATTAAAACACTTGAAAACTTGAAAACCTGAACTAAAAACTTCATGATCTTAAGAGACATAATGACTTTGAAAATCATGCATATCATATAATAAAATCAAAGATTATGAAAGATAAATATGCATAATGATCCTAAGATTAAGAACATGAATGAATGAGAGGTCAAGCCATGACAATGAATGCATCCTATCAAATTGCAACAAAATAAAAACTCTAACAGGATCGGCCTGCTCTCACTCAGCCTCGGGGTCGGCTCCGCCCGAACCTCCTTCTCGGGGCAGCTCGGTCGTGCCCCTTATGTATCCACGATACTTCGGCTGGTACCCTAGCAGTGACCAAGCCGCCCTGCCCTTATGGCCATTGTATCGTTTCACTAGTCTGAGCCAGGCATCGTTCCTCGTCCAGATATACCGAGCAGCCCGCTTCCTCTCCTTCACAGCTGCATAGCAATCAGAGGCATCAATTCGGCAGAACAGGAAAGGAAAACGCATGTGGGAAATAAACAGAGAAAGGGAGATGGTATTTACTTGGAACGGTCCCGAAATGGGGAGGAACCTGGTAGGCTCTATCGGTGCCGACTATCCCGAACTCCTAATTGCCCGAGATGTACAGAAGATCATCCCCGGCATATTTACTTGAGTCTTCCAAGTAGCGGACGAAGCCTTCTCGACGTGGCTTAGCCCGGAGATAATAGGCATCTCCGGACTTGCATATATCATATACGTCCTCAATGTCGAAGACGCCGAGGTTGATGCCCAGGACCTCGTTCAGCTTGGCCGTGCCCATCACGATCTTGAAGACGTTGGGCAGTAACTGGCAAGGGCCGAGGCACCACTGACTAAGGCACCTCCTCAGAAGGGGATGAAGGGGGAAACGAACCCCACCTTCTGTCACGGCCACCAGGGGAAAAGGCATCCAGCCTCCTGAGAAGTCACGAAGGTTGATACCATTAGGATCAGCCCCCCTGACTTGGACATCGGCGGGGATCTTAAAGGTTGACCTAAAACCCTCAATCGCCGCCTCACTCTCTAACCAGTGACTGTAAACACCCATTTTTATCCAAATCTAAAAACAGAGGAACGTTAAACCCAGGGACCCACAGGAATAAGGCAGGGGAAAGAGAACTTACGAAGGCGAAAAAGGATGCAGAGCAGCAAAAAACTCGATCCCGGCAGCGCTCCTCTTCTCAGGCAGAGTTCCCTCACAGCAGTTTCTTCCTCTCTGATTCAGAATGACAAATAGGGAAGAAGGAAACTTCGAATGCCCCATAAATAGGGGGAGGGATCCCCTCTTCAGAAGCCCTAAAGGCGCGTGCCAGACGACGCTCTCTAGGGCTCCGCGCACATCATTTCAAAAATTGAATGCATCCCTGACAAAACGGCACGTTCGCCTTCGAGGCAACTGGACAACTAATCAAAAGATGACACGTAGAGTCGTCGATATGTCTACGGCATTGATTGACAGGCGTCATTTATTACCTTGGTCATTCAGAGCGACCTCGGGTCAAGGCCAAGCGCCGACGGTCAAAACCAGGAGGAACTCTATTCTAGAAGGATTCCCTGTCACATAGCTCCTGACCTCACTTTGCTGATGAGCTTCGTAAAGTCAGCAGCTAGGGGGTAATTGTGTGGGGAGATTTCCAAAGCTCCAGGGTTATGCTAATCACGACTATAAGATGAGATTAAGAATTCCCACGTGCCGACCACATGCCAACCATGTGGCACCCATACTCGCCTCGGCTGTCGGGACAGAGACCTCAGCCGAAGTCAGACAGACTTTGGCTGCTAGCTCCAAGCTCGGCTACCAAGGGCCCACCTTGGTAGAATGAGCTCGGGACCCTGGCCAAGGGAGCCGAGACAGAAGCCGAAGGCGAAAAAAAATCCCCACTCGCGCCCCATGTTCGCCACGTGACTAGACGCGTGGCACAGTAGGGGCGCGGGCCAGTGGGACAGATGCGACATCAACCGTCCACAATCTTCACCAAATCACTGACAGGGCGGCATCCAGCGGCTGAGGCCAAATTAGGGCAAGGCCCGAGAATGGATTCGATGGGACCTCTACTGCCAATGGCCTCCAACAGGACCTGGCCCAACATGACATGCATTAAATGCAATGTGGGCTGATCCGATTGGCATTTATTACTTTGTGGGCTGATATGGACCGCATTTATTGCTTTGTGGGCTGATAGACTTCCCTATCAAATCGAGGGACCCACATCAAAGTATCGTCCAAAATATCCTCAGGAATCCTCTACAAATAGAGAAGTATTTCACACATGCAAGGTACGCAACCCATACTTGAGAGTCGTCACTCTGCCTCTCTTCTTCCTCTCCTTCCTTTGTTCCAGTTCACTTACTGACTTAGGCATCGGAGAGCCTTGCGCCGCCCAGGCCAAAGTCCTCTGACCGTTTGCTCTTCCCTTTCAGGCTTAGAGGCAGCAGATCATCTCCTTCATTTGGATAAGTCCTGTAAGGCACCCTAAATCTTATGGGTCATTATTTCCTGCACCTACAGTAGCGTTTTGGCGGTGGGCGCTACCGCTGTTTTATCCTTAATTACGATTGTATATGAGTGTAAATAACGAGAATGGTATGTCTTGTTGGAATTATCTGCCCGGGACAATTCTTACAATTTTTGGGCGGTGTACATCGAATAAATGATGGCCAACTGATGAGTCAGGCCCAAATTACCCAACCCATGAGGATGAAGCTCAGGTCCAAGCCCACGAAGAGACCAAGTCAGGGCAGCCACGTTGCTTCGGAAGCAGTCCCGCTCCTACCAGGTCCTGCGGAGAAATATCTCACCTGCCTCGTCCAACGCGAGGGCAGTTCGAGGGCTCCAAGGGCAAACGTTGCTGAAGAGTCGTCCCCATCTGTTAGGGGAGGACTATAAATCGAGGAGCCCCACCAGCACTTGGGGGCAATTGATGTCTTCCCATTTTCTACTACTGTATTCCTCTAGCTTGTAATCTCAACTCATTGAGGAAGTAAAACACCACAGGCAACCTCTGCCTTTCTGAAGTGGACGTAGGTCATTTTGACCGAACCACTATAATCCCTTCTCTCTCTTCTTTAATTATTGCATTATTGCATTTAGCATTTATTACTTGACCGGTGTTGTCGGAAACCTATTTTGGCATCATCAGTTTGGCGCCGTCTGTGGGAAGAGAAAAAAATCAAATACTTTAGATTATGGTGATCAGCACGAGATCGGTGAGACGGGAGGATAATCCCACTCAAGATGGGCGCCCAACAGGCCCGGGCCCTTCCAGGCATCCAGGCCCTTCCTAGCGCCCAGACTACCCCAGGCAGGGAGACAATGGTCCTCCACCGGGTAACCCTGCCCCAAATACTCCTGCTCCTACTCCCACTCCTCAGCAGATGTTGGAGACCATGTAGCAACTGGTAGCCCAAAACCATCAGATCTTACAACTCGTGATTGCGGGGCAGGGAGGAGCTCAGTTTGGACGAGCACCCCAGGGAGGAGCACCGTTTGGTGGAGTACCGTAGGAAGTACCAATCCCGAGGCATGTTCCACGGCGAGAAGCACCTCACCCGGGCGCCCATCCCCATGGCACCCAGGGTAGAGAAGCACCTCACCCGGGCGCCCATCCCCATGGTGCCGAGGGTGGAGGAGCACCTCACCCAGGCGCCCATCCCCATGGCGCCCAGGGTAGAGGAGCACCTCACTTGGGTGCCCATCATCATGTCACCCAGGGTCGAGGAGCACATCACCACGGCGCCCTTGGCCGGGGAGCACATCTGAACGTCCATCCCCATGGTGCCTCTTCAGGAGCCCCCCAAGTTACCCCGCAAAGGATACTCTTGGTCAATCCTCAAGGCCGCGCCCATCACGAAGTTCCTCCACCCCCTGGTGGAGCCCAGCTTAGAGGACCCCCACCTATAGGTGGAGCAAATCATGGAGGATTTCCACCTCCTCCCTTCAATTCTAATGGGGAGGATTCTCACTTCCAAGAAGGGGGAAGTGAGAATCACAGCATTGGAGATGAGAGTTATTTCCCTGATCCCTCCAGGGAGCCTCACAATCGCTGAGAGAAAAAAATCAAAGAAATGCAGAATCAACTGGGCGATGTCCTCAACGCCATGAAGGCGCAAGCGCCCGAGATGGTGGATTATCTAGTCGGGCGAACGGATACTCCGTTCAAGCCCGATGTGGTGAATTACCCACTTCCTCGGAAGTTCAAAATGCCCTCCATGGAGACCTTCGATGGAAGGAAGGATCCATTGGACCACCTAGAGTCCTATAAAACCAAAATGCAGCTATACAGCATCCCCGACGAGATCATGTGCAGGGCATTTCCAACCACGCTAAAAGGTTCTGCCCGGCAGTGGTTCGCCAATCTCCAATCAGCATCCATCGCCACCTTTGGAGAATTGAGCAAATCTTTTGTCTCACACTTCATTGGTGGGCGCCGCCACCAGAAGCCTGCCACACACCTGCTTAGTATAAAGCAGGACGAGAATGAAAGCCTCAGGAGCTACCTCACTCGTTTTAATGATGAGGTACTTCAAATTGAAGAGCCCGACGACAAGGTGTCCATGACAGCCTTCCTCGAAGGTCTCCGTTCATCGAGATTCCTTTTCTCAGTGATGAAACGCCCGCCAAAAAGCATGCCGGAGCTACTAGCAAAGGCTCAAAAGTATATAAATGCTGAAAATACCACAAGGGCCAGGCGAGGGGAGTCCTCCAGAGTAGTCGAGAACGGAAAGGGGCGAGACAGAGTGGAAAGGAAGGATACAAGCAACAATCGAAGCAAGACAGAGAGGCTACCTGTCAGAGACCAACTCGGTCCTGCTCCGCAGAGGGACACACAAGCGTTCACTCCTCGCAATGCAACAGTTGAACACATTACCAGGGAACGCGGAACTGTTGAAGAGGTATTACCAGTAATACCGTAAGAGAGTCAAAGCAGTGAGGGTTTGGGGGGCTTGATTTTTTCAACTTTGTTTCGATTAATGTTATTTAGCACTAAACAATGGATTAATAAATTTTATCAGTGCTACAAATTGTTTTAAAAAAACAAATGTCCCCCGCCCTCTAATCACTCTCAAAGTTGTCCTCGGCATCACCATCATCATCGACATCATCAGAACTGCCACTGCAATCATCAAGCGCCTCAGTCAGCACGAAGCCTAAGAGGTCAATATTTAGGAAAGCAGTTCTCTCATGTACCGCCCTAATCACTGTCTCCACAACGGTCTCTCTGAGCATCGCCCTCTCACGGGTCTATACAAGCTCAGCCTCATTTGAGCGAAGCCCTCTCGCGGGTCTTCAGAAGCTCACCTCATTTGAGCGAAGCCCTCTCGCGGGTCTTCAGAAGCTCACCTCACTGAGCGAAGCCCTCTCGCGGGTCTTCAGAAGCTCAGCCTCACTGAGCGAAGCCCTCTCGTGGGTCTTCAGAAGCTCAGCCTCACTGAGCGAAGCCCTCTCGCGGGTCTTCAGAAGCTCAGCCTCACTGAGCGAAACCCCCTCAAGGTCCTTCACAAGCTCAGGCTCTGCCTTGGACGCCCTCTCTTAGGCTGCAAAGAGTTCGGTCTCAAGCCTGGTCGCCATCTCGCGGGCCACAAAAAGATCAGCCTCGGAAGCCTTCCAGCTAGCGCAGCCATCTCCTTAGCCTGAGAAGCTCTCTCATTTTCCGCACTGCAGCGACTACGCCCACGTCCACTGCTGCAGCCTAGGATCTGGAGCAATCTTTCTAGCAAGTTGCGGACCCATCTTCTTCTTCTGGGATGACCCATCAGAAGTTACCTAGGGGCAGAGTCTTGGAATTTACATATGGTAAGGGATATATCATGCGCTTCGCAGAGGGGGTCCAGGGGTGTCTCACTCCCCCGAGCGCCCATCACTGCCCCGGGCGCCTAGGAGCGTCACCCCGGGCGCCCAAGACCATCACTCCCCCGGCGCCTAGGAGCTTCACTCCCCCGGGCGCCCAAGAGCTTCACTCCCCCGGGCGCCCATCACTCCCCCGGCGCCCAGGAGCTTCACTCCCCCGGGCGCCCAGGAGCTTCACCCCGGGCGCTCAGGGCCATCACTCCGCCGGGCACCCAAGAGCTTCACTCCCCGGGGCGCCCAAGAGCTTCACTCTCCTGGGCGCCCATCACTCCCCCGGCGCCCAGGAGTTTCACTCCCCCGGGCGCCCAGGAGCTTCACTCCCCCGGGTGCCCATCACTCCCCCGGGCACCCAGGAGCTTCACCCCCCGGCGCCCAGGACCATCACTCCCCCAGGCGCCCAGGAGCTTCACTCCCCCGGGCGCCCAGGAGCTTCACCCCCGGGCGCCCTGGACCATCACTCCCCCAGGCGCCCAGGAGCTTCACTCCCCCGGGCACCCATCACTCCCTCGGGCGCCCAGGCTCATCACTCCCCCAGGCGCACAGGCTCATCACTCCCCCGGGCGCATAGGCTCCCCGGGCGCCCAGGCCTTCACTCCCCCGGGCGCCCAGGCCATCTCTCCCTGGGTGCCCAGGCTTCTCCGGTTCCGAAGCTCGCCCAGACCAGGATTAAAGAAAAAGATTTTGGAGGGAGAAGAGACCCGAACCTACCAATGCCCACTTTCAAAAAATTATTTGGGCACGGGGCATTGAGGGGCAAATGATGAGTCAGGCCCAAATGACCCAACCCATGAGGATGAAGCTCAGGTCCAAGCCCACGAAGAGACCAAGTCAGGGCAGCCACGTTGCTTCGGAAGCAGTCCAGCTCCTACCAGGTCCTGCGGAGAAATATCTCACCTGCCTCGTCCAACGCGAGGACAGTTCGAGGGCTCCAAGGGCAAACGTTGCTGAAGAGTTGTCCCCATCTGTCAGGGGAGGACTATAAATCGAGGAGCCCCACCAGCACTTGGGGGCAATTGATGTCTTCCCATTTTTCTACTATTGTATTCCTCTAGCTTGTAATCTCAACTCATCGAGGAAGTAAAACACCACAGGCAACCTCTGCCTTTCTGAAGTGGACGTAGGTCATTTTGACCGAACCTCTATAATCCCTTCTCTCTCTTCTTTAATTATTGCATTATTGTATTTAGCATTTATTACTTGACCGGTGTTGTTGGAAACCTATTTTGGCATCATCACCAACTATTCCACTATACAAAACATGGTTCATCAAATGCCAAAACTACCTTACAGTCAGGGAAAGAAACCTTATTCCTATGTATTCTTATTGTTATTTACCTAAAAAAAAAAGGGATCAATCACTAAACGCTCAAGTTTTTACACATGTAATTGAACCTGGTCATCTTCTAACAGCTGCCCGTAGCTTCAGTGTATGTGTCTTAACTAAATAGCTAAAGAAAATTTTCCGCTGGGACAAGCTGCTTCGCAAGCACAATCCTTAAACCACTTGATCAAACAGCTCTACAAAACTGGACTAGCCATGACCATGACCAGAACATGTACGTACAACGTGCATCTCAGAGTTGGACATGTTAGTCTGACGGAGGTTGACTGACACATGCCGACATACCATGTGGCATGAAGTTTGTAGGATCTTACAGCTGAATCTGTCCACAGCACATCTGCCATTACTCTTGCTGCGTAATTCGTAAAACGTGTCTCATGACTCAAACACCCGACCTACCAGGCTCTGATATCACTTATAGGATCTTACACCCTCATTGAGCTGCCACTTATCAAAAAAACATTTGATGATAGGAAACAGTACAATAATGGCTTTATGGTGAGGGTGAGAGCTCGACCACAATTATGATGGCTCAAGAGCGAGGGTGGACGTTGACCTCAACAAAGTCGTAGCCCCATCCCCGCCATCATCTTGAGCACTCGGATGACTTGAATGAAGATTGTTAGGGATTTTGTTTATTGCAATTTGATGGATGCATTAATATTTTAATCATCATTTGAATTTTAGCACATGTATTGATTTTGAAAATCTTGATTTACTCATGCATTGTTTTAAATCTTGTAAATCTCTTGTTACATGCATGTTTTGGTTGTAAACTTGGATGCATTTAATTTGAAAAAGAATTTTTATGAATCAAACTAGCCTATGGTTTTTAAAGTTTCAAATTAGTTTAGGCTTTTTATGTTTCATGTTTTTAAACCTCTTAGAATGATTTAAAACATGTTTCCAAGCTTGATTTATTGGCCTAAAAAATCCCCACATGAAAACCTTTGAAAATCTCATGTTCGGGAATTTTAGTCGAAGTTGACTTGCTGCTGTGTGGTAGGTCGACCGAACACACTGTAGCGGGTATATGAAGGTTGGCAACTTTTTCAAATGGTTCTGATTTTTTACCGTTAAGAGGATGTCGAACGAGTTGTTTAGGGGGTCGACCGAAGAAAAGCTGTAAGTCAACTTTTTACTATAAAAGGGGGTTCATTCCATGAGAAAAAAAGATTGATCAAAGTGGAACTTCCAAGCCTTGTTTAAGGTGTTTTGAAGACAAAAGAAAGGGGATGAACCGATAGAAATCAAGGGACTTGATCGACCGACTACTCTGTGGGTCGACCGAGAAATTGAGTGGGCTTCTGCAACGGCAAGATTTATGACCGTTGGGGGTAGGTCGACCGGGCACTGGGGTAGGTCGGCCGAAGACTATCCGTTGGGAACTTTTTCTCTATAAAAAGTGGCTTTTTGTTTGGGAAAGGTTGCTGAACTTTAATGGACTTTTGAGGCCAAGAAAGGACTGTCAGTAATTATTTAATCGATGGATATCCGAAATCTTAACGTGGAGAGATTAATAAGCATTTAATAACAAGAAGCTCGAAATATTATTTTGAGAATAAGGATAGGAAAGCAATTATAATTCTCTAGTAGACTGAATTGTAATTTATGGAATTAGGATTCTAATTTGGGTCGAATTAGGGTTTCCTAATTCCATAAGAAGCCTATTCCTTATTTACTTCTTAGGGTCCCTATTGTAGCCTATATATATGCGCTATTGCTCTCTAGGTAAAATACACAAGAGAAATCTTGTTTTTGAGAGCAGAGAGGATTCGCAGAAGAGGCCCACTCCTTGGTGCGGATTCTAGCATAGAGGAATACAGTAGAAGATCTTGGGATTTTCGAGTTGCTGTGTTACCGAGGTCAAATCAGAGAGATCTCGCAGGTATGATCTTCGATCATCATTATTTTCGCATTTAATCTGTACGCGATATCTTGTGATTCTTGCGGCATCTTCTAACAGGACAACCTTTTAAGAGATTTATTGAAGGGATTATGGGGCTAATCCATGGATTCAACCTTTGATTCATCACAAATGGGTGTTCTTTCTTTTCTCAATATATCTCATGCTTTGTCTTAAACTTTGTTTTCTTTCAAAAGCATGTTATAAGTAAATGAATGTTGTCTTCCTATTATCTTTAGAACTTTAAACTTGTTTATCCATAGGACTGCAATGTGGTTTGTAATTCACATGATCGAGTTTGTTTTTAATGTTTCAAAACTAACTTGTTTGATTTAAGTTACATTTGTTTAAACTCAAGTTAATTTAACTTTACAAAACATGTGTTTTTCATTCTACTCTTTCTCATACATATGATTAACATCTTTGCATCATTTAGAGTTTCTTCTTTCTAAAAAGAGTTAGAATGTTTTCTAATACATGCATTAATCATAGACTTTTTCATTCATATGCATGTACTTAGAAGTTGAGATTACTTTTCCAAAATCAGCCTATTAAGAAGCATTGAATTGTACTTAAATTGTTCTCTTATCCATGCATTCATAGGCATATTATTTCAGAGAAAAACCTCTTGTTGTAAAGGTGAGTGCTTAGCATTGAAAAGCATAAATAGTGGTTGTAAAGGTTAATGCTAAGCCTTGAAAAGCATAGTGATGTTTTTGTAAGTTTGGAGGTGAACCTAAACCTTATTTTGAGATAGTGAAAATCCGGTAGGGACGCCGGGAGTGGATGTAGGCATGTTGGCCGAACCACTATAAATACTTGTGTCATGGTGGTTGATCTCTTGCTTTCCTTATATGATTGATGCTCTTGTTTAATGCTTTTGTTGAATGAGTGAGATTGTTAGCTTCTTGTGAATGCTTAACTTAGAGTCTACTCTTTTTCTCAAGAATAATAATCTTCATCAAAGCATAAGTAACTTAAAAGCAAAAAGAATTAAAATTGGTCTAGGTCTTTGAGCTCACCATGTTCACCCCCCACCCCCCCCCCCCCCCCCCCCCCCCCCGGATTCGATCTTGGACTTTCAAAGATAAAGCTCAAAGTTGGCATCATTTACTAACATTCCTCAATCATAATTGAAACCTAGACAAGACGGCTGGAGAAACATGGTTTGATACAAACAAATGCCACTGATGGATACCTCAGTAGTGAGGCATTCTTTCTCTCTAGTATTTACAAATAAACTTTTTTCAAAAGGTAATTGGCAACAGATACATACCACACATACTGGTGCCAGCTAGGGGAACAAATGCTAGGTTTTTCTGGCCTTCCTCTGACTGAATTATCAGTGTCTGAAAAGGAGAAAAAGAACACTAAGCCAAAGTGGAAGAGAAAAATGAACGATCACTGTAAGAATTATGAGCAATCAAGCAACTGCCTTTTGTTTCTTTCTTTATTATTAGCCAGCATTATACTAAGGGTCTGTTTGGCAAATTTGATCTGTTTGCAATTGATCTAACTCAAATAGATCTATCGCGACCCCGGACCGGGTTAGGAACCAAATCCGGGATCGGACTGATGATGCCGCGCCACGTGCATCTCTTGGTTGGCTAATCCACACACGGAATTATGAAATACATTTATCCGTGCACGGGATTTCCCACAGGGTTCCGCGGTGAGGATTGCACATCCCAATCATTTACACATAGACATATCAAATTCACATTCGAGATATGCGGAAGCGTGTAGTAAATCATATTAGTACCATTCTATGCCTTAGGCAAGACTGATTCATAATAAATATGACTAGATATCAGAATGAGCAATGATCATTAGCATAATTCCCAAAGGTAAAGTTAATGTTTATACAAAAAAATCAGTTCTATAGATTTCCCCAAAATAAAGGCCAACAAAGGCCAGTACATCCAAATAAAATAAACCCGAAAGATATTAATCATAACCCAAAAGTGCCGTCCTCAAAGCTAGATCGAATGTCTACATGACATCATCCGCTTGCCACTCGATTACTCATTGCGGTTCACCAACCGCCTCCTCAGGCTCCTACTCAATAGCAATGGGGTCGGAACCTGAGTACCAAAGTAAATGGATCAGACACGACGGTTTATGGCAGGTGGGTGAAAAGATATAACAATAATTTAAAACAATGATGCGTTTATAAATATAATGGAACCTGGATAAATAATGAATTTCATAAAGAAGAATACATCATTTAAAAAAAGTACATATGCAATAAACATATAAGGTAACAAAGATTCAGAAACTAACAAGATGGCAACCACACAAAGCTAAATCCTCTCTCATAAAAGTAATGAGAGCACATCGGGACATTGACCTCAGTCACACGAGGTGAGGAGAATCAACGACGTTGACCTCAGTCACACGAGGTGAGGAGAGTCAACGATTTTATACAATAAATACATATAATACTCTACGGGACCACGGCAGTGAACCGGGTATATCGGGGCGAGGCAGGAACGATGCTGCAGCTGGTATAATAGAAAAGGGGATCTCCAAACCGGTGGATCAAACCGATAAGGTTATCCAAGCTTAGTGGTGCCGACTCATAGGTAACATGCGGAAAATCGAAACAATTGAATACACATAACGGGGCGGGGTACCCATAGGTACAAAACACATTAGTATCGGGACGGGTCTAAACGGATCAGCAATATGCTAAAACAATGCTCTCGGGACAAGTATAATCACATATCGTGGGTTTGAAATCCATGAGTAAAAGTTTAGTTAGAAATCAAATACGAGTGGATCCTCATACATTTCCGGGCTAGGCATTGAGGTTTCAAGATTGGGCCAATGTGAATAGGGTTCCGTATGTCGATTATGATATAAATTGGTACTTTTTAAGAATTAGGGACATCCCGGGTCCTTATACACATTGACCAACCTAGAAAGTCCTCAATGAATCTCCATAATGGGGTTTCTCCTTCATTCGGACTTCATACGACGCCTTACAAGTCCTTACATTGCATTGGGGCTCCAAACAATACCTCCCCAAGCCTAACAACAATGTTTCAAGTCTTCAAGTATTGACCCGGGCATGACAGGCAGTTCGCTCGAGCGGACTGGGAAGTTCGCTCGGGCGAACTGCTCTCTGTTTGGGGTTCGCTCGAGCGGACCTACTCGGATCAGGTTGGCTCGAGCGATCAGAAGGTTGGCTCGGGCCAACAAGGTTCTGTGATGGGTTTGCTCGAGCGATGTGTCAAGGTCGCTCGAGCGAACTGTCCAGAAACCTATTTTCTGTGTACAGCTCGGCTCTTGTTCTTCTCCTCCTTCCATCCTCTTTTGGGCATCATTTTATACATACATTTGAGGGTCTCAAAACCTCATTTTAAACCCCATTCAATCCATCATTCACTCCTCCAACAACCACTCCTCTAACATTAACTTCTCAGTCACTTCCACTTCATTCAATGCAAGGCCAACTCCATTCATGAGAATCCATAAATGATCTTTTAACAAGACAATAATGCATATGTTTTCAAGAAAACAATTAATAGAGATTAGCCTATCAATATGCATATTTCCAAAACCATTAAACTCATAAAGACAAATTAGGTGAAAGCAATTAATAAGAGTTCTAATTTTCATAAACAAAAAATCATGAAATCAACCCATTCATCCACTTGCCTTACGTCCAATGCTAAGAAAATTAAGCCACAAATCACCTCTCCAAGCTAACACACCCAACCTACACAAAACCCCCAAATACAAACCCTAAAATCATCAAAACCAAACAATAAAAGAGAAAGTTTGCAATAACCAAGACTAAGTCTCTCTAGGGCTAGGAGAGCATGAATCTAGAAGATTGGAAGGATCACTTACTTGGAAGTGCTTCAAATAGGTAGAGAGGGCTTAAAGGGGCTCTAATGGTGATGAATGCCTTCACAAATGGTACCAATAGGAAGTTCTTGAGGTGAGGAAGACGATCATGGAGTCCATTCCTTGATTGACAAGAGTTTAGTGGTGATAGATGAGGAAGGGAGCAAGAGGGACAAGGGAGAAACCCTGGGGCTTGAGTTTCTTCTTCTTCAATGGAAAAATGAGCAAGGAAGGAAAATGGAGAAGAGGGCTCTCCTTATATAGCAAGTGGGGATGGGGCCCACAACTTAAAAGACTTGTCTGGCTAAAACATGACTTTCGGTGCTTCAAATGAATTCGACGAAGAAGGCAAAGTTGCTCGACGAAATTTCAAGTTTCCAAAAAGTATATGTTTTGCAAGTTTTGGTGACATTGAAATTGGTGTCCAGATTTTGGGTAAAAAGACCATTTTGCCCTCAAATTGTGAAAAGTCAGGTTTAGGGCTCTCGAATAGGAACGATGTCAACATAAAAGTTGTAGGAATTAACAAGATAAGTCAAATGGGGTTAAAATACAATTTAGAAAATCATGAATAGACCCCCAAGCTCATGCAAATTCGTAGCAAGAACCACCAAAGGGTCCCACAAATCAAAAAGGCTCTCAAAATTCCCCAAAGCTATTATAAAAGCTATTCTAATCCTAAACTTAACCAAAAACCACTAAACACACTTAAAGCTAAAGCACAACTTAATTAACTCTAATCGAGGTCTCTCGGGTCGGGGTCTTACAAGATCTATTTCAAGTAGACTCCTTTTCAAATAGACCGTTTGGTAACACATCCAGTATATTTAATTTAAATAGATCTTTTTGATAAAACTTGTTTGGTAAACATACAAACAAGAGCTTATTACATGGACATTTCTTGTCCTTTCCAAAAAAGTCAATTTAGGATAGAAATTCAATTTGAAATCCATTACAAAGTATTTATAAATTCATTCAGACCATCTATATTTACTGTATATACATTAGGACATTATCACAACTTCCAACCCATGCCATGTGAATAAATTGAAACTGCTTCCATTATCCAATACCAAAATCTATTACACACCCAACATTCATTTCCATTCCAAAACCATCAAAAAAATGAAACAAGAAAATTCATTCGACCTCATATTAATATTCAACATCCTTTCAACATTGAAAGGACTTTACCATTACCATTAAAAAATTAAAACCCAGGCTAACATGCTACTCTGTACCAACATTCAAATGCCAATTAAAATTTACATATTCATATATGATCATTTCATTATTGCACCATTCCAACACCTACAACCTTTGTAAAAAAACTTCTTGCATCCCATTTTAACATATAGCAATCGGCAGCAGACAGCATTGAACCGGATGACTTGATCACAAAAGTTGAAGTGAAATCCTCAATTTTCATTCAATCTGCATAAAAAAAAAAGAAGAAGAAGAGCAAGATTATCATATGATGAGATGCATGTGAATATGATTCCAAAATTTTTTTAACATATCCATTTCCATATTTATGCTCATTTCTTTATCAAATATACTCCAGAAACTATGTTACAACGTGCATTTGCAATTTACTTAAAACTCCAACCAGTTTGAATTTTTCTCATAAAGGTTTCAAATTATCAAATTAAAAATGAGGAATAATGATCACATATAGCTAAGTTGACATGTGAAATATTCCAGTAATCTATGTAAAAAGGGCCCACCTTTCATGAAAGCTTGAACGGATCCTTCTCCACCATATATGTTGACAATCTTAAATACAACAACTTCGATCAGAGCCATATTCACTGTCAGATTCATACTCAGAAAGGGGCATGCATGCACATCCTTTTCTTAGGATCCGTCCAAGTAGTGAAACCACTCAAGCAGAGTGAGATTTGAACACATGATAATTCATAACAGGGTTTGATCCAGTAGATTTTAGTGAATAATATGACAATATTACAAATATATTGGGACTCATATATTATGCATAGCATATAGGTCCTATATAATTATGAATCAATATGTACAAGTGCATAACAATCTAAAAAGATTAACAAAACCCAACTGCTACCGAACAATCAGAAAAAAAAAGGCACCAAAAGGTACTTGCAAACTGTGGGCAATGTCACATGTCCCATGGAGACTAAAGTTTGATTAAAAAAGAAGTACCACTGTTATCTCTAATGTAGAATCATGTAAGGAAAAAGGTCTGCCCCAATCTGGTAAAAACAAGAAATTATGTGACTTTTTTGTGAAACCCCAATCCTCCTGAGCATATTTGAGGCAAGACCAAGAAAGGGGAGTCCGCAGGGGTAAGGGTGGAGTGCTTCGGTTTCCACTATGAGGCTTTGTCCAAATCCCACATCGGGAATATCCAAGTCTTAACCCTAAGCTTATAATGTGCGACATGGCCTTAACCCCACATGAGGCCTTTTAAAACCGTGCGGCAAGACTGGGTTGAAATCCCATGAGCCAAAGTGGTCAATATAATTTCGACAGCGGCCCGGGTCGATGCACGTTTCTTCATAGGTTTTTGGCTTAAAAATAATCCAAAATTCCTCTCTCCCAATCTCTCATAGAGAGATTTTCTCCGTGCGGATTCCTATGGATGAAAATTTCCACTCTCATAGAATATCCGGAGACTAAAAATGATGCCTATTTAGGCTTTAAAAGGAGGGGCCAACTAAAAAAGAAAAAATTGATATTACGGGGAAAATAGTCCTAGAGGTCTTGGTATTGAATGAACTGATGACTTGATGAATATTTGTGAATTTGATGATTCATATAATATGTGGGATTTGACCTCTGAATCATATGATCAGTTATGAATTGATTCACATGATCAAAATGCTTTTTGACCTCTGAATCATATGATCAGTTATGAATTGATTCACATGATCAAAATGCTTTTTGACCAATTTGATTCAAATTATTAATCATAAAGTTTTAATAACACTAGTTCTTAGGATGCATAGCAAAAGGCTTGCTTATGCTCATTCATCTAAAGAAAATTAGCTTTATAACACTCATTAAAGGTCTGGGTTAGGGGAGAGAAGTACAGTATCCTACAATGTTCAATCGAGGGGTCCTTTCTATTTTTCTTTTTAACCAACAATGTTACAGATGGGGGCCCACACTCGTTAACATAAATAAATCATCGATCTGATGGTTCCCAAAAATCTCCCTAATGATGGTACAAGCCATGCCTATATAGGGACCACTACAACAGATGAGTCTTTTTGCGACGTTTATAAGCATAGCATAGAAACCAAAAGCATTGCAAACGATTATCAGTAATGGTTTTGAAAGCGTCGATGTGCGGTTGCAGTTGATGCAGACGCAGAAGATAACTAACGACGCTACAAAGCGTTGCGAAAGGCATATGCGTCAACTAAGAAATTAAGCGCTGCTAAAGCACTAAAAGTGTCGCTAGTTAATTTTTTTTCTTATTTTGATAATTTCTATTAAAATATGTTTCCCGACCCTTTTAAGAGTTGCAAAAGGTTCACTAACTGCAACGTTTTTGTATTTGTTGTTGTTTGTGTACTTTGGCTACGGTCTGTAAGCATTGTTGATGTTATACTACTTGCTATGCTTTATTACCGTTGGTGAAGTATTATTATTTGCAACCCTTCTAAGGGTTTGTAAAAGTACCATTTGCATGCAATAATATTATTCTTTAGAAAGTGTTAGCAACACTTATGAGTTGAAAAAGACCATTTGCAAGGTATAACCATTTATGCATTTACGACGCTTTTAAAAGCGTAACAATCACTCCTTTATATTTGCAAACGATTTGAATGTGTTGCAGAAGATCTTTTCTATTCCCTATTATAATTTCCTAATTTGCAGTTTTCATACATTCATTTAACAGTGGCCTATAAAAACCCTTGCACACTCAAAAAAATTTAACTAACAAAAAATTTAATTTTATAGGTTCCAAATGTAGAAAAGTGTCACAATATCCAAAATAATTTCCACTTAGCCTTGCTAGTGATGTAAGTTTACAATAATCGCATCCTTCCTAAGCTTACAAAATATCGTTCAAAATTCAGGGGCTATGTATTGCATTTATGATCATCTTCCATCCTTTTCAACCCCAACAGTCCATCTTTGCAAAGTACTCATGATGTTGAACCATGAAACCAATGACGGGGACATTTGGATCCACAGGCAACCCAACATCTGCTTGCTGGGCTTCTTTTTAAAGAGGTTTGCATCTAACACCTGAAACAATGCAATATATATGAAATGAGATATATCACATTCAAAAAGTTTTAAGAAATTGATGTGAAAACAAATATAAAGATTTCTCACTGTGGTAGCATCATATTTGATACCAGGATATTTATCTGTCAAGATATTTACCTCCTTTTTAGGTAGCAAGAGACGAGAGCAGAGTGCCAATCATTGGCAACAAAGACAACATCTTCCCCTGCTAGCAGTAAAAACAAGATATGATCACCTTTCCTTAATCATTCAATTCATTTGAAGGAATTTGGAATTCTGATACAGCATGCATAGTACGGTATCCATGTCAGAGGATTTTTTGTCTAAAACTAATTTAGAACTATAGAAATTATACTTAAATGCCTTATAGAAAGGTTTCAATAAAAATATAACAAGATTTACCATGAAGCCATGTCTCTCTGACCTAAGAGTTCTATTATGGAATCCACAACACACTCTCTGCATTTGAGTAAATAGCACAAGCATTGCCCACGCAGCCATGAAACAATTTCATCATAGAAGTGATTATGATAAAGTGAAGAATCAGAAAAGGAGGTCCATACCATATGGTCCAGAGAAATATTTACTGTTGTTTAGATTTAGAAGCCTTGGTGCTTCTAGAGCTGCCTGAAAGACATGTGTTCACAAGTTACAATCTCAAATAGAATCAGCAGCATACAATTAGTGTAACCAGCTGTCTTGGCCAAACCAACAGTTACTGGTTTGTGGTGAAATGGAATTTGAAAAATAATTTGCAAGAGAGGATTACAAACAGTCTATTGTAACATTAGGATGCTGATGTTTCGGGGATTTAAAGAAGGCGATAATGTTTCAATCAATGCACCACCTGCACACACCCTGCACCACCTGCACACACCCTACACTCTCACTTTGGAAAACAAAAGAGGGTATTGTGATGTTTAGATGTGCAAAGCTTGTGCACTTCACAAGCAAATGCAACCGAAGCATATGGGTGAGATCTGAGCCATTCACCACAAATTCGATGTTTATTTAAAATAAAAGCATTTTTTCACAATGTGGCACAAATAATAACTTCTTCAACAGACTCACCGTAAATTGATCTGGACGACGAGATTGAGAGGCAAGAAAATGCAGCCTCATTGAAGCTAGGTTTTCATGTTCTTTATATAGAGCATAGCATGCCCAAAATGTAAAGGCATATGCCATTACCAAATGCGCCCAAAATCTGAAGAACATGAACAACAAGTCCCTTCTTAGAATAAAAGAAATATCACTTGACTTTTCCAATACATGCATTCTGAGTAAAACTTCAAGGGATCATGAGAAATCAGATATATTTTGTAAATAACAACTTCAAAGAGCTTGATGCAATCCCTGTTGATTTTTATTTTCAGAACCTTGTTTATAAATTATTTTAAATATTGGAATAAAGCCACGGAAACATATTTCAAATGGGTGTGTGCTGTGATTGCACAACAAAACCCAAATAATAATATCTTAAAAAACTATATGTTCCTCTGCATCTAAAAACACTGATTGCAATATGGAAAAGAAAATGTATTTACCTATCTGATTCTGGTGCAATGTTGGATATTGAGAGCTTATCAATGTCATTGAATGTGACATCTTTAGCATTCTCCAAACTCCTACCCGTCATGTTTACAGGCACCAAGATAGTGAAAGAAAGTAATGTTATGGGGACAAATATTTTCAAGTTGTAGAAAGGTGAAAACAAATTGAGTCATCTCTAGCATTGCAACTCCAATAGATCTTCAATATGTAATTTATATAGATTAGACAGAACTACCAAAACAAACCAGCACATGCTTTTCAAAGAATAGTTTTATAACAACCATCTAGTTTTGGAATCAAACTTGCTTACATCTTCTATCAGCATAATTAACAAAAATGAAAAAGGAATAGTGTGGTGTAGGGAGAAATTCTGGAAGTGAAATACAACTCACCCAAGACGAAAAATTCAAATAAATACAACAAAATCAAGTCATACATGATCAATATGCTCAAGCTCTGGCATTCGCAATGCTACTGGCATCCAAACTAAATCGGCCAATATTTGCAGGAGAGATCAAAGATACAGACAACAATAATAAAAAAAAAAAACAAATCAAAACGTTTCTCAAAGGTCACATCTGTTTCAACACACATCACTGTACAATATACCTCTATAATCACAAACCGAAGAGCTTGTACCACATCTTGATTTGGATTTCTAAAGCTTCCGCTTCATCAAGGACAGCAGAAATGGAGGTTGTTTTGCAGCAGATACACTTTTTACACAATAAACGAACATGTTCTTGGAAATTGAAGGGTCAAGAGAGGAGCCTAAGCCCTGGAATTTTACTTGCAATCATTAGCTTGTGCAGAAATGAGGTGGAGAAAGAAGTGTCATACACTTATCAGGTTAGGTTTTCATACCTGGATGGAACAGCCCTGTGAGGCTCTTCAGCATGGATGGCTCTGTTTACATTGCCTGGTTTAGATTCTTCTGGTTCAACATCATATGATGATAGTGCCGTTCTCTACATCAAATATTTTGAAATGAGTCTTTCTCAAGCACAAAAATGGCTGTTGCCATGAACTAGTATGTGAATTTAATGTGGTAAGGCACACTAATGACCCGTTTACCTATCCAACTACTTTTCTCTTTCTTTCTTTCCCCCTTCCTTCGCTAAAGTAGTTATCCAACTTTGATGCCTTCCATAAAAAGGAGCAGTTTGTGTACACCACAACCAACTCACAGACTACTGGTTGCTTATCTGCTATTATAAAATGTAAAAAAAGAGGTCCCTGACATCTAATTAAATTGTGATAAGCTGGTTATGTATAAGCACCCACTAATCACACAAGAAAGAAAAACACATTTGCAGTAATTTTATTTTTTTATTAATTTTGATACATGTGAGTTCCTTGGTTTTCCTTGGAAGTAGGGACATAACGTTCAACCATAGTTGTCAATTTTATTCTTGACCTCATTCGCTTTGACTCTAAAGTGAAATGTTGGGCCGAATAGACCCAAAGTTCCAAACGAAAATTTAAAGGGTTTAGTATCATCTTCTTCTTCTTCATTTTTTGAGTACACATGTAAATCTTCTTTTATGAGTGGGGTTGCAACTGAGGAAGCCAGACCTTTTAGCAGTTGTAAGTGTACTGTAGGCCCAACTAGGTTAATTATATATCCTGAAAACTGGTACCTATACTGAGCCTGGAGATTAATGGAGTCAGTCTTAGTCCAGCCTACAATGAGCTGGCCCAGTATCAACCCAAGTATAATTGATTATGATAGAAACCAAGTGCTAGTAATTTTTTCTAGCAAATTCTTAACTAGTACACTAAACAGAGGAAAAAGAATACTATCATAAATGACCAGAATCTTCCAAGATAAGTTCACAGTTCTAATCAGAGATAAATACAAGCTGTAATTTTTGTCATAAATCATTTAAGAGTATTGCTACTAATAACAAATATAATTTAAAATAGCTAACACTATCCATATTCTGCAATGAGATATTCTTTGTTTTCCAAATGATCAATTACATGATACCTAGCAGCAACTCTCGAGACATTTTTTAATTAGTAACTCTCAGGAATTATTGCACCCAGATACCTCAAAATATGCAACATATCCACATATAGTGATGGGTGGAACTTGAGATAGGCCAGGGGGTGGTCCCTCTCAAAACTTTTTTCAAAACCTGAGGTGTTTTTCACATATGGCTCTAGATCTTTTTCCTTTTTCTTCTTTTTTTAAAAGAGCACTCCCAAATAGAAAATCTTCCTGGGTCCACCCTTTCATATCCGTCATATCCTTGCCATATGCTGCCATATCTGAGCAACAAAGGTCAGGACACAAAATGGAACACATCAATGTAGAATAGAGCAAAACATAACAGGATGCCATATGCCAGCTTTCTCTTCTACTTGTCTTCTTTTCTTTCTTTATTTTTTTCGCTTTCCCCTCTTTTGTATAGCTAGCCTTCTCTTCTGCTAGTTACTGTTATCTTCTCTGTTGTTCTTTTATTCTGTTTGGAGCCCTTCCTCCCTTGGCTAGCCCATTGCAGGTCTCCATATGCTTTGGCTTAACTGGTCAGTGGTCAGCTTACCAGGCCTGTCTAGGGATGTGGGTGTCGATTTGTACAGCGGTTCCACTTGTATAGTGGGTTCTTAAGATTTTAAAAACTGGTAATGTAATCACAAGATCCAGATGCAAAACACATGATGATATTTCACAAAAGAAACAGAAAATCCCTACAATAGAAAAGACAGCAAAAGAAGGATGGAATGGAAAGAAGAAATGAAAGGGGAGATGACTCACCATCACTTTCAGGGGCGGGAGCAGGTGCTCTGTGAGGCGATGGGCTGGGTTGGGCGGACTTAGTGTGGCTAGGGTTGGGGTTTTGGTTTTGGGATTTCGGGCAAAGGAAAGGATGGGTTTGGGGATGCTTTTGACTTTATCTCTCCTCTTTTCTCCTTCTCTGCATCTATCTTTCTCTTTTTCTTTTTCTGATTTTTTTTCCTGCTTGGGATGGGGATGTTAGCAGTGGTGAAGTCCAGGCAGGTTGGTTTTTGGCGCAAGGGTTGAGATGGAAAGGGATTTTCTAGAGATGGTTTGACGAAACTGTGTTTCAATGGGTTATGCTCAGAGAACGGTGGAGGGCTGGGATGGAGGAAGGGGATCGGTGGTGGTGTGGAGTGGTGATATGTTTGGTGGAAAGGAGAGGGTTTGGCTGGGCATTTTTTATTCACTGGGTTGGAGATGGAATGGGTTCGGCAGGGACGATTGAAGGTGGAAGGTGTCAAATGTAACCAATGGGTAGGTGATAGGGGAAAAAACATTTCCCAATTCCCAAATGAAGGCGCGAACAAAATATTGGAGTTGGCGGGCTGGGGAGGTTTACGTATCCTTTGTAAGTAGCACCACCGATGGATTATAAAGTGTAGCCAATATAACAAACTAAAAGACAAAAATTAAAGCGTAGCTACTACACTTAAAAAAAATTTAAAAGATTTTTAAAAAAACATTAATTTCGAAAAAAATATCAGCGATGCTTACCAGCGTCGTTGATAATGTCCTGATTACATCCTACCAAAACTGAGTTGCTACGTTTTAAAGCGTTGCCAATAATGTGTATTAGCAACTCTTTGAAAGCATTGCAAATAAAAATGTCGCAAAAGGACACATCTGTTGTAGTGACATCATGAATTGTTTAAATAACCAAAAGGTAGGCCCCATGAGCATAAATTGGAGGGCCACGCAAATGGGTTTTTTCCCATTCCTTTTCAAAGAAAAGGATAAAATCAAACCCTAGGCAAAGGTCAATCTTACACTAGAGGTCTATATTCCAATATCAGATGTGTACTTACCCATTCATCTAAGTGAGTGAGTGTATGTGTGGAGGCATTTCCATGAATTTTCATTTCCAATGCAACAGAGGAACAGACAAATATCGGAGACAAAAAGTGAACTATAGCTAGCAGAATATGTTAGGTCAGAAAACAAGACTGATCAAAATCTGTCAGGCCGAGACAAAATGGTGTCTCGTTGTAGTAAGAATGGCACAGTTGTCCAGTTTGGTTAGAACTCTAAAATAGAGTTTGAGTCCTGATTGAAATATTATTAGAAGATTTAGGCACGAACTTGGGGCTATAAATTAGGTGACTCTCTCAACCCAAAGACACAACACAAGTTAACTATCTCTCTTGATCTGAGGTTAGAATACCCTAATAAAGATTTCTTTATTTCTATAGAGTCATTGAGAGATTGTTCTGAAGGGCTACTCTATAAGGTTCTGTTGCTTCTACTCTCTTGTAGAAGATTGATCATCTTGGTGGAAAAGGTACGAGGAAATCAAGTAAGGAAAAAGGTGCACGATGGAAGTCGTGTTAGTGGGTTTTGTGCAAGAACAACTACGGTTCTTAGGTCGAGGTACAGACTGAGGTAAAGGAGCCTGTGAGTATATCTTGTAATTGTTTTTGAAATCGTGAACAACTACGGTCCTTAGGTCGTGGTTTTCTCCTTGGAAAGGGTTTCCACGCTATATTTGTGTCTGCCTTCTTGTGGTAATTGCTTGGTAAATTTATTTGCTAGTTATATATTATGTGATTGGTTACATCTGCTGCATTGATTTGATTAATTAGACTAGCATCCATTCTAGTGGGTCCTGCAAAACCTTCAATTGGTATCAGAGCGGGTTGCACTATTTTATTGTGTTGATCCAAATATTGCTATAATGGATATCTATCGCGAAGACACTTCAACCAATGAGCCTCCTCTGTTTGATGGTTACAATTATGCTTACTGGAAAACCAACATGGTTGCTTTCTTGAAAGCCATAGATCTGAAAGTTTGGAAATCTCTTGTGAATGACTATTCATTGCCCACTATTACTGGTGATGGGGTAACCGGTCCCAAACCTAAAGATAAGTGGACTTTGGAAGAAGAGTTGGCTGCCACTTGTAACTCTAGGGCTTTGAATGCTATTTATAATGGAGTTATTGTGTCTGAGTTTCTAAGAATTTCTACATGCACTACTGCAAAAGAAGCTTGGGATATCCTGCTGATTGTGCATGAAGGGACTGACACTGTCAAACAATCGAAACTTCAGAAGTTTGTATGCAGCCTTTGAAGCCATAAAGATGGAAGAAGATGAGTCTTTCAATGAATTTAATGGTAAGCTGAATACAATTGTCACTGATACCTTTACCTTGGGGAAACCAATTCTTAAAAGCAGAATTGTTAAAAAGATCTTGAGGTCTCTCCTAGAAAGGTTCGAAGGAAAGGTTGTGGTCATAGAGGAAAATAAATATCTGAATACGCTCAAAGTTGATGAGTTGGTTGGCAACCTACAAACTTTTGAAGCAAACCTTAGGTATAATGGGAAGACATAATCCCAAGGTATTGCTTTGAAAGCGTCCAAGGAATCATATAAGAAAGCGTCCAATGAATTATTCAAGAAAGTTGCAAGTGATACAGATTCAGATTCCTAGGAAATTGATTCCCAAGTTGTTATACAGTTCATGAAGCAATTCAAGCTTTTTATGAAGGGGCAGAAAACCAATGTAAGGATCCCTAAAAATTCTTGAAAGAAGAAATCTTTTAAAGTGATTCAATGCTATGAGTGCCAAGGTTATGGACACATTGCTAATGATTGCGGAAACAAAAAATTTTAAAAAAGGCTTTGAATACTACTTGGGAAGATGAAACTTCTGATGAGAATGATGAAAATTCAAAGTATGACAAACCTTACACTGGCAAGGGGAAGTTTATTGCTTCTATGGTAACTTCTAGTTCTGCTGCGTCCCATGTTTTTTTCGAAGCCGAGATTGATCAAGATACTGTGTCAGAGGGAGAACCAAATTGGAAAGCTAAATATGAAACACTTTTTAAGAAGACCACGAAGATGGTTAAGGTGAATGAAAAAATTGCTATTAATTGAAAGTGTCTGAGAAGAGAATGCCTCCTTAAAAACTGAACTTGCAGATTCACTTGCTAAAGTAAAAAAATTAGATGATGAAAATAATAAGTTGGCTGACAAATTGACTGCAGAATCACAAAAGTGTGACTTACTTGATTCTAATAGGAAGACTTTGAAAGCAGAGAATTTTGATTTGAATGGAAGACTCAAGATGTTTCTATCTGAGTTAACTATTATTAAAGCTTCATTGAATAGGATGAACACTGGATCGAGAAAATTAGATGACATCCTATGCAGTCAAAAGACACACACTAACAAGCATGGCATTGGCTACGTTGATAAAGCATCCACTTCGAATGCCAAAGGTACAAATTATTTTGTAAAAATTTAGTAATTACTAATCCGGTTGTTAGTGTTGCAAATAAAGCTCCAAAGAAGCAGAATGTGTCACGTCCCGAACGAGTGCCCACTTATCATCATTGTGGAATTAAAGGACACATTCGACCCCATTGCAATAAGCTGCGATCTTTACCGAATCAAAAGCAATTAAAAATGCAGAAGGCTGAGCTAAAAAAAGAAGAATACCAAAAAATTTTGGGTCAAGAAAAAAAACCTACCTTCTGTATTGGTACACACTTTGCTAAAGTATTTAAATTTGCAAGTGTGTATGCCTAAGCTTCATCACCCCTAATCTATAAGATCAAGCCTCCACCCCAGTGCTGATACGAAAATCATATTGAGGGGGAATCAATATTGAAGGGGAGCTACTAGATTAAGATTGACAAAAGCTGCATGATGATATTTGTTTGTCAATTATGGACAAATACAGGGGGAGAAGAATGTAGATAGGGTGAGTTTTACAAGCCAAGGCAATTCAAGATTTACATGTTCAAGCAAAGGTAATGCAAGATCTACAGTGCTGATTTTTTTTATTTAAAAATTCAATGTATTTTGGGTTTTACTTTTGGGTAGATCAAATTATATTATTTTAGGGGATTTTATCCAAGAATTGCCAAAAGGGAGAGACTGTTAGGCCAAAAAAAACAAGACAGATGAAAATCTGATAGGCCGAGACAGAATGGTGTCTCGCTATAGAAATAATAGCGCAGTTGCCCAGTTCAGTTAGAACTCTAAAATAGGGTTTGGGTCTGATTCCTCTCCTGATTGGAATATTATTAAAAGACTCAGGCACGAACTTGGGGCTATAAATTGGATAATTCTCTCAACCCAAAGGCACAACACAAGAAGTTAATTCTCTCTCTTAATCTGAGGTTAGAATACCCTAAAAGAGATTTCCTTATTTTTCTAGAGCCATTGAGAGATTGTTTTGAATGGATGCTCTAGAAGGTTTTGTTGCTTCTACTCTCTTGTAGAAGATTGATCATCTTGATAGACAATGTACGAGGAGATCAAGTAAGGAGAACGGTACACAGTGAAAGTCGTGTTAATGGATTCTGTGCAAGAATAACTACGGTCCTTAGGTCGAGGTATAGACTGAGGTAAAGATGCCTGTGAGTATATCTTGTAACTGTTCTTGAAATCTTGATATCTAGATCGTGATTTTTCTCCCTGGAGAGAGTTTCCACGTTATAATTGTGTCTGCCTTCCTGTGGTGATTGCTTGTTAAATTTATTTACTAGTTCTATATTATGTGATTAGTTACATCCGCTACATTGACTTAATTAATTAGACTAGCATCCATTCTAATGGGTCCTGTAAAACCTTCAAAATACCTGTTTACAGAGGTCTTCCAGAAACTTGGAATACGTCACAGGCTTTATCTCATTAAACTTTGCAAGAAATAAATGCTTTATTACATCAATAAGCTTTTCACGTACGTAAACCAAGAGGGCATTCTGAGGTATCAAAACAAAACAAAAAAAAAATAATTAGTATGCAGTGGAAAGAAGTGCCATACAGGTTCCTCCTTATTCCGGAGCTTGAGGTCTTAGTATCGACTCTGGTTCCCCCCTCCTCAGGAACCGAAGGTTGAGTCCACTCGTGCTACGACCTGGGGCCACAGGGATTTAACCCGACTTCTCTCTGGGCCCGGAGAGATTAGTCCATCCCAAAGGGTTGGGAATCCTCCGTTAGGCCCAAAAAAAAAAGTTGTCGTACAGGTGTCCCATTACAAGGTCATTATTTTCTAAGCCTCAGCATGTGGACAGTTCACACTTTGTAGAGATGCCCACTTGTTTACATTTGGGCATATGGCTAAGTAATCCAGATAGTTGACTTGATAAGTCCCATGATACCCATAAACAGGTAAATAGATAAAGTGTACACTTCACAAGATGTCGAATAGTTAAAATTATTGTGCATGTAAAGAACTGTTGTGGCCCTGCAATATCAATGCCATGCTACCAGCTTTTCCATGCTGTACTGTGCATGAAAGGATGTGTTCCACCATTGACGAGGACCCAAAAACCTCCAAGCAGTCATCTTGCTAATGCAGTAAGGCTCACAAATGGGTCCAAAATGGAGCAATGGGATCTCATCTGAGAGATCTGTAAGAAAACAATAGGCCCGCTGGTATGAATGGGGGTGTCAGCAAACTAAATGCTTGTTGATGATATCAGGAGCATAAAGCATAAACTACCTCTCCTTAAAAAACATTGTTAGATGTTACTGTGAAAACTCAGTTACTTTCATTGGGCACGTTTGGCAAATTGACAGGAATCCCCTAGTTAGAGGTTTTCTTTGATCTGTTGGAACCAAGCCATCCTCAAAGAGGATTTCCTAAAAATAGTTCCAAGTTTGGCAGAAGAGAGGAATCATGGAGTCTATACATTGTTTGATCCAACGATCATAAGTTTTTAGTCAATTTCTCATAATCCATGAAATATCAAGGCCAGATCTTTCACTCCATAACCAGTTTTGGCTCTTTAGATATTCTGAACGGTTCAGATCGTGCAAAGGGGGCCACATAAATTAAGAAATTAATATTTTAGAGTAAGGATGTTTTTACAAATATCTCAAAATACATGATAGATCTATGGTTGAGATTTGGGCCCTAGTTGTATTTGGTCTCCTCTAAATTATTTGGTTCAGATGATGATTTTGAGGCCCACAAAAATCAGAAAAACGAAAAAAACATACTGCCAAATAATCCCCATTTTTTATTACTGTGGGGCATATCAACGATCAAAACTGTTTTGCAAATATCTCAAGTTATAGATGGAATCAATGGCTGGATTTTGGTATGGTAGCCATTTTGGACCTTGTTAGCATTATTATCATTCAAATCTTGATTGTGAGTCCCATATAAACCAAAAAAATGCAAAAAAAAATCGGTGTACCCTATACTACTGTTTAATGTATTGTAGCAGCGCTTTTCTGTCAATGCGCGGATGTTGAGAATTCGATGGGGGAGGGTCTGACGGACGAAGTATTCGCATGCATAGAACGACAGATCCTTCCCTCCATTTTCTACAGTCTACCAAACGTGGACTTTCCACTCAAATGAGGAAAACCAGGCATAAATCTGTGGTGCTGACTGTTGCCAAACGTGCTAAGGAAACTTCCGAACCAGGGACCCTCAGCTTCCAAAATATTTTGAGCGAGTATGAATAAAACAAATGCTATAATGTGAAACCTCTCCATCGTGTCTGACAGTGCAACCAAGAGAAGTGGAGGACCCAGGATTGTCGTTTAGGTGGGGCAAATAATTTTCCCAACATAGGTTAAAAGACATAATTTTCAACATAATTTTCTTTTTATAAGAAATCCTACTACTAACACCTAATTTATAAATAAGCTTCTAAACCAAACACCCAAATCCCAACTCCTCAACAAATTAGCACATCAATTAGCAACCGTTCTACAACAATAATAAAGAAACTCTAAAAAACTTTAAAGAAGTAATAATTATTATCATATGAAAATTAGTACCTGTTTATCCTTTCCTTAAGCTCCTAATGGTTTTTTTATCATATAAATCCAAATGATAGCACTTTTATTTATAAATGAATATTGTCACCATAATCATAAACATCATATTATAGTCCAAGAAAAAAATTTCAAAAGAAGAAGAAGAAATAAGTAGTTAGTCTCATAGAGAATTGTAGGCCAGTAATATCCCAACCTTCATATCTGGTCATGTAATTTTGGTCCAGCCTGATGAGCACCACATAGCCCTGCATGAACTTCTCTTAATGCCTTTTCAACTTCCTTTTAGGATAGGTATCGTAACAAAACTCCATCGAATGACCTTCAATATAGAGTTTTGGATGGAAGTGTTAGTTTTATGGACTCAATCCAGTAGATGATATAATAAATTGATTAATTTCTTTATTTATCAGTATATTCATGTTTTCCTTTCATGAGATGAATGGTGATTTATTATATACTTGCACATAACCAATACGAATGACATGATGGTTCATAAGATGAACCGGAGTCTACAAGTATATTAGATGTAACACATGTGTATGGATGAGATCCACATACGGGAGACATGTGTGACAAATCTTATACTTAAAATATCTTCGCAACCAATGATGAGACTGGACATCTAATACTGACAAGGTTGCAGCACTTTGATCACTATGAGATAGTGTGATTTGTCTCGATCATCAGAATGGAAGATTCTGGATCATAGTGCTGGTACATTGGATGTATTGAAGGACCATGAGAAACACCATATAAACACTGTCTTTATTCTAAGGTCTGCTCTAGCAATAGGCTCTCAATCCTGAGACATTAATGAACTCAAGTTTCTATCTATTCATTTGCTTTGAGTCACCAATGAGTAAGGCCAACTGTAGGTCAACACCTTAGTGATTTAGTTACGTGGTAGTAGAGCTGTGAGAACATTCAATGGTCAAGATGGAATCTATCTCTAATATCCCCTTGTGCCAATTAATGGATTTATCATTGGTAAGTTGCGCACCCATTCCGATTAAGAGTTAATTGGAAAGGTATCTATGATCATTATAATTAATTGGGGCTCAAGGATAATAAGATATGGATCTAGTTTGGAAGACAGGTCCAAATTGATCCATGGATATTGATAGAGGGGTCTACTTGTGGTAATGTGGAAGTTTAGGGTCTTCTATGTAATATTCCTAAGACTGGAGTTCAATTGCATTTATAGAGTGGAGTTATTTGCAATTAACTGTGGGCCCGGATTGCACATGAGATGTGGGGTCGCGTGTCCCAGTTGGAGTCAGCTTTCTAAGGAATCCCTAGTGGTCCCCACGCTAGCCCAATTATTAGAAAGTATCTAATTCTAGTTGAACTCTAAAATGAAAGTTACCATTTCTATTTGAAGTGAGACTTCTAATAGTGGTAATAGTAGATTTACTAATTTTAGTAGAAGTGAGACTTCTATTATAATTAGAAAGGAATTGGAAATTTACTAATCATATTTGAAGTGAGACTTCTAATTATGATATGGTAAGTTACTAATTAATTAATGGAAGTAAGACTTCTATTTTAATTAAGAAAAGATAGTTACTAATTTTTGGAAGTAAGACTTCGAATGGAAATTAGTAAGTGGGGTTTGCAAAAGCTATAAATAGAGGAGAGGAGGGCTGGACGTCGCATGCATGCTCCATACATAAGGATTCACGCCCAGCCCTCTCTAGTGCAAGTGTTGCACGAGTTTTTTCTCTCTTCCCTCTTCTAGTTTTCTTTCTAGTTCCTCCCTAGAGTTCCTAGTAGTTTTCTCTTGGAGATCCCACCATCTTCTTGAGAAAAAGGAGAATCTGATACGGGTCATAGCATGGAAGATCAAGAGGTCTTGGAGATCCCTATTTGATTAGTGAAAGCGTTTCATCATCAAAGAAAGACGCAACTTCTCCATTAGAGCACAACCGAGCTCCAAAGGTATAATCTACTTCCTTGCATGTTGTAGATTTATTAGTTGTTGTTTCTATCTTCTAGATAGATTGTTTTACTGATCATGATGGCTGAGATTGAGGACATGGATCTTGGATTGGGTTTTATAGCCTTCTGGATAGTTGATCCCTGCATCAAGTGGGTCAAAAGTTTTTGAAACCTATCCTAGAGGCCCACCCTATTTCCAACAGGAAGATCATAATAATATATGGGTGCATGCCTCTAGATACTAGTTCGATCTTTGATGTTGTCGGGTAGAATGGCATGTAGGATGTAGTCGATAAGGAATTCTCTCCAGTCTCTAAATGAATTTTCATACGAAGGAGCTTTACTTCCCAAGACATGAAAGCAATCTACTACAGCCTGGTGAGTATCGATGGTTGGCAATAACTTCCATTATGTGATGGTAATTTCCACCATACCATTCTCTGGTAAAGCCATTGAAGTAGCTAGTCTTGCTAGAGCGTCCGCCTTGACATTTTCACATCTTGGTATATGATGGAATTTTATGAACGTGAACTGGTCTTTGAGCTTTTGGGCTTTGTTGAAGTAAGGGACCAAGTTTGGCTTTCTTACCTCATATCCAAGATTCATTTGTTTTATGATCAATTGAGAATCTCCATATACTGTCAGTATGTCGATGCCGGATTCCAACACTAACTCCAACCCCATGATTAGAGCCGTATATTCAGCCGCGTTGTTAGAGCAAGGCTCCAGCAATGAGAAGGAGTGAGGTATGTATATTCTTTCTGGATTGCAGAAGATGATTCCCACTCCTGACACAATTTCACCAAATTCATTGGTTTGCGTACCTCCGTCAAAGTGCATGATCCAATGAAGATCAGGATCAATAGTATGTTTAATGATCCATTCGGCGAAGAATACTGATTCATCCAGAAAGTCATCTTTGAATTCAAAATCCTCTGATAAAGGATGTTTAGCCAGGAAATCCGCCATGGCCTGCCTAAAAGTCCGGGATCCAAACCCTAGAGGTGAATAGTGTGAGCTTTTAATATAGGACTAAATATGCTCAATTCTTAGACTTCTTCAAATCAATTAGTCACAAGTGATGATATAGAACTAAAGTACGGAAGCTAATAAAAATAATCATCGCAGAGTATTCACCATAACACAATGATTTATAGTGGTTCGGCCTCAATGCTTACATCCACTACCGGCTTATGATCCTACACCCGATAGGATTTCCACTATCTATGCTTTTCAATAGGCTAAATAATAACCTTTACAAAATGCTTTCAAGGCTAAGCAATAACCTTACAATATGCTTTCCAAAGCTAAGCAATAACCTCTTGAGTTTTATGGTTCACCCCTAACCATACACTTATGCTTTTTTATGGCTAAGCAATAACTTATCCAACCAAAAGGTTTTCTCTCTTACTAGTGTCTAGAGTACACTTGATGGAGATACAATTTAAGCTCAATTACAATGCCTCTTAATTAGGCGGAAATAAAAGTGTAAATCTAACTCACACACACACTATATAAATGCAAGGATAAATGCTCTATGTGTATGCATGAGAAACTTCAACCAAGTCTAACAAAAATAGCTCAATGACTATAAGCTTAAAGCTTTTGAAAGTGTAAATCACAAATGCTTTGATTGAAGTGAAAATGTGAATCACATATTTTTTAAATGAACAACTTGTAAAGATATGACCTATCAAGTTATGCAAGTTGTATTGAAATTTCAAATCTAAAACATGTGATGCATGAGCATAGTTGTTTTAAAAAAAAAAGTAATTTGCCTACATGTTCATGGAATGAAAACAACTAGCTAGAGATCCAACTAAGTATGAGATTCAAGCTATGAGAGAAATCAAAGTTTTAACAAAGCATGAAACCATTAATTTGAAAGTTAAAACAAAACTTGGTTTGAATCTAAATGAAGAATCCAAAACAACAAAGCAATTCAAAGTGAAATATGTGTAATGGATTCATTAAATCATAGTTAGCATGATAAAATAGATTTTTCAAATATTTAAACAAAGCATGAAAATATATGATAAGGAAAATTAAGCTTACTTAGATGATTTACTTATGATTCCAAGCTTTAGCTTCCCTTTATGACCCCCTAGCCTTTCTTAGCTCATTCCCCTAGCCTTTAACACAATTACTGTGGCAAAAGTATTGTAGCACCAAAAGAAAAAACGTTTTGCCTTCTTAAAAGACTAAGCAAAAAGCTACTCCAAAGTATTTTGCTAGTGGGAGTTTTGGGCCATAGAAATCATGCTTAGACTCATGTTTAAATCAATCTAAAAGTGTTTTCCAAAACATGAACCTATTAATGTCTAAGATGATTTAAAAATCTAGATCCAAAGGCTTGCATGATTCGAAAATCTTCTTTTCAAAACTTAACGCATCCAAGTTTAAAATCCAAAACATGCATGTAACATAAGTTCTAAAAGTTTTAAAACAATGCATGTGAAAATCAAGATTTCAAGTTTTTCAAAATTAATGCTCATGTGAAAATTCGAATGATGCTAAAATGATAATGCATCCATCAAATTGCAAAATACAAAATACCGAACACCGCCCTTTAACTGCTTTTGCCGGTGTGTATCTCATATCATAGCATGACAATAATATAGACCATTTGGCTAGCCGATCGTTTAGAGAACCAGCCTTTGTCATCAATATCTTCAAAGGATTGATCAGGGACACTGGATATAATGTATTTGACAGTAGGTAGTGTCGTCGCTTTTGTACCGCAAACATAAGAGCCAGGCATTCTTTTTCAATGGGCTTGTATTTGTGCTCTGTCCCCACTAACATTCGAGATAGGTAGTAGAGAGCTGCATCTTTGCCATCATTAATATTTTAAGCTAGCATAGCACCCAAAGAATGATCTAAAGCCCTTGTGTACAGGATGAATGGTTTGTTTGACCTTGGAGCTGTCAGTACATGTGGATTGGTTAAATACCTTTTAATGTCTTTGAAGGCTTCATCGCATTCCTTGTCCCAGACAAAATCAACCCCTTTCTCCATCGGGCGAGAGAAAGGTCTACATTTGTCGGATAAATTAGAAATAAATCTCCTGATGCAAGCCAATCTGCCCTGTATACCTTTGAGTTCTTTAAGAGTTTTTGGTGGAGGCATCTCTAGTATTGCCTTGACTTTGATTGGATCAAGATCGATTCCTCCTTTGCATAACACAAAACCGAGGAACTTTCCTGATGATACTCCAAAGAAACATTTGAGAGGATTCATACGCAATTTGAATTTCCACAATCGCTCCAAGACTTTGCGTAAATCATGAAGATGAGTGTTCTTCTTCTTGCTTTTGACGGCAAGATCATCCACATAGCATTCGACCGTCTTATGCTGGATATCTTGGAAGATTTTCATCATGGCTCTTTGATATGTAGCCCCTGCATTTTTAGGCCGAAAGGCATAACTGTATAACAGTATTCCCTGAATGGTGTCCCGAATGAGGTGTGCTTCTCATCTTCTGAGGACATCTTGATTTGGTTGTATCCCGAGAACCCATCCATGAATGACATCCTCTCATATCCGAATGTATTATCAATCATGATTTCCGGGATAGGCAGCAAAAAATCATCATTCGGACAAGCCTTATTTAGTTCTCGAAAATCGATACACACACTGATTTGCCCATTCTTCTTTGTAATGGGGACAATATTGGCCAACCAATCAGGAAGTTGTTCTTCCCAAATAAATTGAACATCACGAAGCTTTTGTACTTCTTTTTCAATCTTTTCCATCATCTTTGGTTTAGTACGCCATTGATCTTTCGAGATATTTAATTTATGCACAGTAATTTTTTGATCCAATCCGGGCATTTCTGTGTAAGTCCATGATGGACTCGCTTTTTGGGCTCGCGGTACTACCGGGGTCAACGGACATGAGAGTCCGTCGGGTCTAACCCTTTCGTGATAATATTTTTTCGTACGGGTACACCAGATTTTCTACTCTACTTGGAATGGACAAATGGTGGTCCGTAGATCTACCTTCGCAAGTAGAAAAGAAAATCAACTTTTTTCTAGTTTTCATTACACATATATTTAAGAAAAGAGACATGGGTTGTTTTGAATGCCGTGAAAGGCGATTTCATTTAGTTTGCCGTGAAATGCAATGTTTGTCGTAAAAGGCAATTTTTGCTATGAAAGGCGATTTACAATTCCAATCAATAATGAAAGACAAGCATTGTGATTTTTTGTCTCTTTAAACAATACAGTGAAAAGCAAGAAAATGGGATCTAACTTCTCAGGAGATTGTGGCGACTCGTTCAGATTGACGGTCGCAAGTCGTATCTGGACTTCGCCATCATCCTTCAGATGAGAACAAATGATGCTCTTGATTTTCTTGGCTCGGGTTAAACCATAGATTTTTAGAGGATAAAGACCAAGAGGATGTCCTATATCAAATAGAAAACTAAGTAGACGGGTTGAAAAGCCATGATTAAGCCATAAAGGAGGAAGGAGAAGACCTTGGAGGGTGGCCCCCCGAGGGACTTTTGTCAACTTGTAGTGGTTGTCGGTGCAAGACTTCTTCAATAGAGGAGAGGTCGTTGTAGCAACTTTGGCAGAGTTTTCTCTTGTCTGTGAATTTTTCCATCTATGGATTTTTCGAATCGATTTTCTGGATCCTTTCTTCTTGGAATGACCTCCTTTTATAAGCTTTTGGTGGCCATGAGGAGGGTTTATGGGCCTTAAATGTATTAAAGTCACATGATAGTTGGAGTTACGAGTTTTTAATTCATTATTTTGTAACTCATTTTTATTGGCTTCTAATTGGCTAATGGAAAATTAAGGGCTTTTAATTGCCTTTAAGCTCCATGATGGGAGGAGTTACTTGATTTAATGTCATGATTACGGCTGACTTGTAACTCCTTTTTCCTTGCTTCTGATTGGGCCATCCAAAATAATGAGTAAATGACCGCATTAACTTGTCATAAAATGGGTCATTTATTAGCATTAAGTGGTGGCCAATGTTAGTGATTTTGTGTTTTGCAATTTGATGGATGCATTATCATTTAGCATCATTCGAATTTACATACATGCATTGATTTTGAAATGCTTGAAATCTTGACTTTTCACAGGCATGGTTTTAAAACTTTTAGAACTTATGTCTCTTGCATATGTTTATTTTAAACTTGGATGCATTTTTTGTTGAAATGAAGATTTTTGAATCAAGCATGTCTATGAGTTTAAAACCCTTAAATCATCTTAGGCATTTTAGGATTCATATTTTTAAAACTCTTAGATTGATTTAAAATATGTTTTCAGACTTGATTCCATGGCCCAAAACTCCCACTAGGAAAATACTTTGGAGTAGCTTTTTTAAGAAGGCAAAACATTTTTTGTCCTGCAGTATTTTGTTACAGCTGTCGGTCAACCGAACTCAAGATGTTGGTTAACCGAACATGGACCGAACCCACTTCGGTCAGCTGCCGGTCCCGAATCAAGAATGTGAAATTTGTGATTTCAGGGAACTTCGGTCAACTATCGGTCAACCGAACTCAAGATGTTGGTTAACCGAACATGGACCGAACCCACTTCGGTCAGCTGTCAGTCCCGAATCAAGAATGTGAAATTTGTGATTTCAGGGAACTTCGGTCGGCTGTCGGTAGACCGAACTTCAGTTCAGTAAACCAACAAGTGCTTTCAGTCAGCAAACTTTCATAAAATATGACCATTGGGAGTTCAGTTAACCGAACTTGAGTTCGGTTGACCGACAAGCTAGCCGTTGGACAACTTTTTCTATAAACGAAGTTCATTCCAAAGCCAAATTTGACGATCCAAGTGATACTCCTTTAGGGCCAAACAAAGGGGAATGAGCTAGGGAGGCTAGTTGGTCAAAAGGGAAGCTAAAGCTTGGAATCATGAGTTAATCTTCCAAGTAAGCTTTGTTTTCCTCATCATACGTTTTCACGCTTTCTCTTAATTATTAGTAAAACTTTTCTAGCATATTAAACTGTGATTTGTTGTGTCCTTAACATGTATATGTTTTGAATTGATTTATTATTTTGGATGCATCACCTTGATTCAAACCAAGTAGGACTCAAATTAGTATATCTAAGTGAATCATGTTTTGGAATCATCTTTGAAATTACATGTAACATGATTCCTATACTTGGTTGAATCTTTGGTCGTTGAGTTCCATGACAAGAGAATCATTTTCAATCTATCTCATGTTTTGGATTGAACAACAATCACAAATAATATGTACTTTTTTTGTTTTAAAGTTTCACAACTTGATTGGCATTGATAGGTATATAATTTACAAGTTGGTGTTTTAATTACATGTGATTTGTCCCTCCACTTCAATCAAATATCTTTTTGTGTTATACTCTTCCGAATGCTTTTAGCATATATATATTGAGCTACATTGTTAATTTGATTGAAGACCTCATGCATCACATGTTTTGTTCTTAAAATTCCACAACTTGCTTAGACTAGATAAGTATATCTTTTACAAGTTGTTTTTAACATGTGACTAGCATTCTTACCTCCATCATAAATGTTTTTATGAGCTGTAATTTTCAAATTGATTGAATAATCATGCATACACATTGGGCATACATCTTTGCTTTCATATAGTGTTTGTGTGAGTTAGATTTTCACTTTTATATCCACCTATTTAGAGGCATTATCTTGAGCCAAAATTGTATCTCCATCAAGTGTACTTTAGACATTACTTAGAGAGAGAACCAACCTTTTGGTTGAATAGGTTATTGCTTAGCCTTAGAAAAGCGTAAGTATATGGTTAGGGGTGAACCATAAAACCCAATAGGGTATTGCCTATCCTTGGAAAGCATAATGTAAAGGTTATTACTTAGCCAATTGAAAAGCATAGATAGTGGAAATCCGATGGGGTGTTGGATAACAAGCCGGTAGTGGATGTAGGCATTGAGGCCGAACCACTATAAATCATTATGTGATGGTGCATGCATTGCGGTGATTGTTTTTGTAAGCTTCTGCAATTAGTTACTTAATCACCACTTGTGACTAATTGAATTTAAAGAAGTTTAAAATTGGGCAATATTGGTCACTAAGTTGTAGCTCACCCTATTCACCCCCCTCTAGGGTAAGGATCTCAGACTTTCAGCTAAGGCACTTGAAGAGTCGCGGGCCGTGCCGCGTCTTTTGAAATTATTCTTGCGATGATCGTGGATGGATCTTTATGCTTATTTATGTCCGATTACCATGCAACTTCAGACACTTATCACTACCAATGGGCCGATGCCATCTGTCATGTTGATTTCTCGATCGATCGGGCAGAAAGTGTGCTTTCTTGGCCGGTTAGTTGGTGATGTTGAAGAAATCGATGACGATTCCATGCTTTTGACGACGGATCCACGATGTTGATGAAGATCGACGGATTTCGTGCCTCGAAAGTCAGTTTTTTGTAAAACCACAGGAGCTGGACATCTTAAAATACGAAAAGGGACTGAAGAATGGTATTTCGGCGAAAAACCGAGGAACTGGATTTCCAGGGTCGCCGGCGACCATGTGGGCTGTTTTCCCTTTTGGTCACCGATTTTTCGGTTGTTTCTCAGTTTTTTTCATTTCTTTTTTCTTCGGTATTTTTCCTGACATTTTTGTATATATTTTGGCATGACTTCTATATAGAAGATTTGACAAGAAGCCTTGCGTATCAGAGCGCAAAGTTTCTGATTTTCCGAGAAAGTCGAAGACTTTGTTGCACAAAGTTGCCGATTTACCGTCAGAAGCCAAAACTATGTCAAATGATGTTGGAATAACCTGAGATTTGAGGTGAAGCCTCCTGAGCAATAAATAAGACCAACCATAGTCTTTTATTTGAGTTTTAAAGCCGTGTGGGGTCTTATCGCCAATAGACTTGATTGGAAGATGTCGCGCTTTGATGTTCGGTCAATCGATGTCCGAATGACCTGAAATTTGACAGGGAGCCTATCAGAGTCATTTTAAGATGATCCATTAGCTCCCGTTTGGAAATTATGGTCCCGGGGAGCTCTACTGCCAGGAGGCCTGATTTGGCTTCCGAGAGTCTAAGACGATAGAAGGTATTCTCTTCAAGTGATGCCAAGGCTAAATCCTGGCAAGCTATCTTCTTGAATTTTCATGGTCTAGGAGACTACGTTGTGCAGCCTGGGATCATCTCTTTTTGCTGTAGTTTCTTCTTCCCAAGTATTTGGCGCAAGTCTTTACCTTTATAGGTTTTGGCTTTGCTATTTGCTAGGGTTTTCTCTACGTCTTGCACCTTCCTTGCCCCCTTTATTTCTTTATTGATGTGAAGGCAAGTTGGAGTAGCATTTTCAAATTTTGATGTTCTTTGAGATTAACACCAAAAGGATTCTGGGCGTATTTTGACACCCATTGTCGTGACCCCGGACTAGGATTAGGGGAAAAAGGCCAAGTCCGGGAATCGGGACGGTGATGATGCCACGCCACGTGCATCTCTTTGGCTAAACCGCACACGGAATTAAAAGAACATTTATCCGTGCACGTGATTTCACATAGGGTTCCGCGGTGAGGATTATCTTTACACATCATCTCACATACAACCATATCAAACACATTCTCAATATTGCGGAAGCGTGTAGCAAATCATAATAATGTTATTCCATCCCATAAACGAGATTGACCTATGATTAACATGATAAGATATCAGAATGAGCAATGATCATAAGCATATTCCCCAAAAGTAACTTTAAGTGTAATTACAAAAAGATCAGTTGATTAATGCCCCAAAATAATGGTCAACAAAGACCATACAACCAATAAAACCTAGAATAAAGATATCATAAGTTCCCAAAATGTATCGTTCTCTAGGCAAGGCCGAATGTCTACATGACATCATCGGCTTGCCACTCAATCACACGCTGTCGTTCACCGACCGCCTCCTCAGGCTCCTCCTCGTTGGCAATAAGCTCGGGACCTGAGTACCAAAATAAATGGATCAGACATGACGGTCTGGCAGGTGGGTGAAAAGATATTACAATAATAAAATAATCATATTTTGCAAGAGTTGAAAGCTTGTATATAAATGATGAACTTCGTAAAAGAATAATATATCATTTAAAAGAATTACATATGCAAGTAAAACTTGTAAGGTAACAAGGATTCGGGACTAACAAGGTGGCAACCACACAAAGCTAAATCCTCTCTCACAAAAGTGATGAGAGCACATCGGGACATTGACCTCAGTCACACGAGGTGAGGAGAATCAACGACGTTGACCTCAGTCACACGAGGTGAGGAGAGTCAATGATTTTATATAATAAATACATATAATACTCTGCGGGACCACGGTAGCGAACCGGGTATATCGGGGCGAGGCGGGAACCATGCTGCAGCGGGTATAACAGAAGGGGGATATCCAAACCGGTGGATCAAACCGATAAGGTTATCCAAGCTTAGTGGTGCCGACTCATAGGTAACATGCGAAAATCAAAGCAAATAAATACACATAACAGGGCGGGGTACCCATAGGTATAAAACGCATAAAAGTCGGGACGGGTCTAAACAAATTAACAATATGGTAACACAATGTCCTCGGTCAAGTGTACTCACATATCATGGGTTGAAATCCCAAAATAGGAGTTTGATTAAAATCGAATACAAATAGTTTCCCACACATTTACAGACTAAACAATGGGGTTCCTAGAATTAAATCAGTGTGAATAGGGTCCCGTATGTCGATCATGATGTAATATGGTACTCTTTAAGAGTTAGGGACATTCCGGGTCCTTATACACATTGGTCAATCTAGAAAGCTTCATGGAATCTCCAAGATGAGATTCCTCCTCCCTCCGGACTTCATGTAATGCCTTACAAGTCCTTAAATAACATTGGGGCTCCAAACAATACCTCCCCACTACAACCCATCACAATTTACTTAATTCTTTCATGGGTTTAAATGCATCATTACAGGTTCAATGTCTTCAAATAAGAAGAGAAGGGATAGAGCTGAATTGGACTTGAGTATGGGCTTGAAATGAATCTGGAGAACAGTTCTACAATCCCCTTTATTTTCAGTTCATCTCATTTCAGTCCAATCGATCGGGCTCATTGGCCGGTCGATCGGTCCTGAAATACTCTCAGTTATTTACAGTCCGATCGATTGGACCTGATGGGCGATCGATCGGTTCTGAAAACACTCTCAGTTATTTACAGTCCGATCGATCGGACCTGATGGGCGATCGATCGGACAGCGACGAATCTCAACCCATTTGGTTGAATTCCTCTCTTGTCCAACTCCTATCCATTTCCTTTCTTTCCCCTTCTTCCAATCATAACTTCATGAATATTTGGGCCCTTCTTTGACCTCCTCATCTCATCAAATCATCATTCAAAATCAATAATACCAAACCATCAAGCATGATAAACCATTAAAACTATTAATGAAGATAAATCAAGATTTTGCATAAAACATGATAAACACATGAGAATCATTTCATCCACTTGCCTTGGGTCCAATGCAAATCAAATTGAGCTCTAATCACCTCTTAAGCCCACAATCAAACACCTATACAAAAACCCCCAAATCCAAACCCTAGATTATCAAAATCCAAGTAAAACAAAATGAAATCTTCCAATAAACGAATGGAGCTTCCCTAGGGCTAAACAAACAAGATTCTAAAACTTTTAGGAAGATCAATTACAAGGAAGTTCTTCAAAAAGCAAAGTGTTGTTCAAAGGAAGTTTTGGAGTGGGCGGTTTTCTTCAAAAATGGTGTCAAGATGAAGCCCTTGAGACGAGGAAGAAGATTGTAACCTCTATTTCTCCATTAGCACTAGCTTGGTGAAGGATTGAAGATGAAGAAGCAAGAAAAAGGCAAGGGAAAACCCTAGGGCTGGAAATCTCTTCTCCTTTTAGGGTTTTTGCCAGAAATGGAAAAATGAAGAAGAAGCTCTCTATATATAGTAAGTGGGAATGGGGCCCACAACTTAAAAGACTTCTCGAGCTCAAAACATGGCATTCGGGGCTTCAAACGACTTTGACGAAGAAGACAAAGTTGATAGGCGAAATTTCTAGTTTCCAAAAAGTATATATTTTGCACATTTTGGTGACATTGAAATCGGTGTCCAGATTTTGGATAAAAAGACCATTTTGCCCTCAATTTGTGAAAAGTCGAGTTTAGGGTCCTCGAATGGAAACGATGTCAACATGAAAGTTATAGGGATTAACAAGATAAGTCCAAATGGGGTTAAAAGCAAAATTTTTGGAAATCATCGGTAAACCCCCAACCTCTCACAATTCGTAACAAGAACCCCCAAAGGGTCCCACAAGTAAAAAGGCTCTCCAAATTCCCCAAAGCTATTATAAAAGCTATTCTAATCCCCAAACTTAATTAAAAACCACTAAACACACTTAAAACTAAAACACAACTTAATTAACTAAATCGAGGTCTCTCGGGTCGGGGTCTTACACCCATGGTCTGCATGGCATGGCCTTTTTAAAGAGCTTCGCCAATACAGGAGAGGCTTTGACGGTAGGAGCAGTTGAAGTCATTCGTTGGAAGATAGATACTCAAACTAAGAGTTCATCTTCATCATGGGCTCTCTTCTGGCCCCTGGGAGTCTTGCTCTCTTGGATGGAAACATTATACAAATGTTCCTTGGTCTCATCAAAAGTGATGACAAGAGAATTCATGATTGATCTGCAACATAAGCAAAAAAGACCAACAATGAATGAATGATAGGAGAGCGTATTGATTTGCTTAATCCTATATCAATCTATTTCATCTTCTATTTCTATGTTTTCATGTACGTGCTACCGATAAACGGGCATCACTTCAGTACAGTAAACATAGCCCCTAAAAAGGGTGAGAAGATGATTTGCGATCCAATCATATTCATGGTGATGTATTTGGCTTTTGACCCACATACACCAATGAACTGATTAATTAGGATCTCATCAAGTTTCGTAGGCCATAAGCAGGGAAGTAAATGCTCGCTACCGACCGAATGAAACTGACTTTAGATTGAACATCATGGACTTATGAATAGAGACAACTCCATAAGGAAGAGTCTTATTGGCCATATTACTTGTGACATTTTTAATTCATGTCACCATTTTTCAATTCTCCATTTGGTACTGTTTAAGAGAGTCTTAGGTTCTATACAATGAGCATTCAAATAGCATAAAAGCTTCAGAATTTCACGACAGAACATCTAAGAGAAGAAAAATGTAAATAGAAAAGTCCAGCGTCCATTTTTTTTGTGGACTAGCCAGTGAAGGCTGCTGGTGATGGCCGACAACGGTTACTGGCGTTAGCCGTTGAGTGTGAAGCACCCCAAGCTGACCGCACTGGCTTTGTAACTCATGGCCATATAGCCTTTGACGTCATAAGTATACAATCCACCGGCCGCAAGACTTAGTCAATCATTGTGGCCTTTCTGGGATGTAATGACTTTATAGACATTGGCCGACCATAACAAGCTGTCCATAATAACAACCACTAGACGCATAGTAGGGCGTGAATGGACGGCTGACTCCATGGTTCATGATTGTCACATCCTATCTGCATTGGCCTCCTGATGAATGTGCATAGTGGAGTAAGAGTGACCGGCCGACACCAGCTTTTATGGCCGCCGTGTTCTTTCTTCATTAGCAGCTGGGCGTTGTGCATCTTCTCCACTTCGCCTTTGTCAGCTTTTCCTCTGATCTGTTATTCTCTCTATTTTTTTTAGAACAGCAGCAACTGAGGAGCTCTTTGTTTGTTTTTCTTTCTTATTGTTGAGAACAGCAGCAACCGAGGGGCTCCCTTCAAGCTCTTCTCAGGTATTTGTTGGAAATAGGGTGGGCCTCTAGGATAGGTTTCAAAAACTTTTGACCCACTTGACGCAGGGATCAACTATCCAGAAGGCTATAAAACCCAATCCAAGATCTATGTCCTCAATCTTTAGTCATCATGATCAGTAAATACAATCTATCTATAAGATAGAAACAACAACTAACAAGCATCCATAATAATCTACAACATGCAAGGAAGTGGATTATACCTTTGGAGCTCGGTTGTGCTCTAATGGAGAAGTTGCGTCTTTCTTTGATGATGAAACCTTTCACTAATCAAATAGGGATCTCCAAGACTCTTGATCTTCCACGCTATGACCCGTATCAGATTCTCATTTTTCTCAAGAAGATGGTGGGATCTCCAAGAGGAAATTACTAGAAACTCAAAGGAGGAACTAGAAGAGGAACAAGAAGAGGGAGAGGAGAAGAGGCATGTGCAACACTTGCACAAAGAAGCCTTGGGCGTGAATCCCTAGGTGGATGTATGCATGGACGTGCAACACCTTGCCCTCCTCTATTTATAGCTTAAAGCAATTAAGCCACCTCCTCTTTCTAATTGAAATAGAAGTCTCACTTCTCCAACAATTAGTAACTCTCTTCTATTACTAGTTAAGATAGAAGTCTTACTCCCACAATAATTAGTAACTTACTGTATCATAATTAGAAGTCTCACTTCAAATATGATTAGTAACTTTCCAATTCCTTTCTAATTAAAATAGAAGTCTCACTCCTACTAAAATTAGTAAGTCTACTAATATCACTATTAGAAGTCCCACTTCAAATAGAAATAGTAACTTTCCTTTTAGAGTTCAAGTAGAATTAGAAACTTTTTAATAATTGGGCTAGCGCGGGGACCACTAGGGATTCCTTAAAAAGTTGGCTCCAGCTGGGACACACAACCCCACATCTCATGTGTAATCCGGGCCTACAGTTAATTGTAAATAACTCCACTATATAAATCCAATTGAACTCCAGTCTTAGGAATATTACATAGAAGACCCTAAACTTCCACATTACCACAAGTAGACCCCTCTATCAATATCCATGGATCAATTGGACCTGTCTTCCAAACTAGATCCATATCTTATTATCCTTGAGCCCCAATTAATTATAATGATCATAGGTACCTTTCCAATTAACTCTTAATCAGAATGGGTGCGCACTTACCAATGATAAATCCATTAATTGGCACAAGGGGATATTAGAGATAGATTCCATCTTGACCTTTGAATGTTCCCGCAGCTCTACTGCCATGTACCCAAACCACCGAGGTGTTGACCTACAGTTGGCCTCACTCATTGGTGACTCAAAGCAAATGAATAGATAGAAACTTGAGTTCATTAATGTCTCAGGATTGAGAGCCTATTGCTAGGGAATTATGAGAGCAGACCTTAAAGTAAAGACAGTGTTTATAAGGTGCTTCTCATGGTCCTTCAATACATCCAATGTACCAGCACTATGATCCGGAATCTTCCATTCTAATGATCGAGATAAATCACACTATCTCATAGTGATCAAAATACTGCAACCTTGTCAGTATGAGATGTCCAGTCTCATCACTGGTTGTGATGATATTTAAGTATAAGATTTGCTACACATGTCTCCTGTATGTGGATCTCATCCATACACATGTGTTACATCTAATATACTTGTGGACTCCGGCTCATCTCATGAACCATCATGTCATTCGTATTGGTTATGTACAAGTATATATAATAAATTACCATTCATCTCATGAAAGGAAAGCATGAATATACTGATAAATAAATAAATTAATCAATTTATTATATCATCTACTGGATTGAGTCCATAAAACTAACAGTATTTCGATCAATGAAGCATTACTGATAACGTGTAATGTCCCCACAGACGGCGCCAATCTTCTCTTTCACCCAAAAAGAGAAAGGGGTGGATGAAAGGGGAAATTGTAAAATGAAGGCTCTTGTATAAAAACTTCTTTTATTTCATCCTTTGAACGTTACAGAAAGATGTGAAGGTAACTCACGCGAGTGTTTGCTTGCATAAGAGGAGCCGTCTCCACTTTTGTTTACATGGGTTCTTCATTGCTTCACCTTCTAAATGTAGGTTGTTTACAATTTTTCATACATCCCCCTAGTCAGACTTAGGATATCAAAACAATGGAGATATACATTTAAGGTAGAAAAGAAGAGTCTGTTGTCTTCAAGAGTTCGCTGGAGACGAAATTAGAGAAGTCTGCAATTTGGCTTCTTCGGTCAACCTTTGTAGTTCACCACCATTTTTAAGGAAGAATGATTAATCAAAGAAGTCTACTTCAAAATAGCATAGACAATGTCCATCCTTCCTCTAAGGTGAGAGGAACAAAGGTTGCCTTTCAGAAGCCGTTGCCTAGACCCAAAGAGAAGTGTCCACTACCGCCTGATTCTCACCTTGTTGATGACAGATGAGAGAGTTTAAAAAATGATGGAGTTTATGGGCTTCTTTGCGCTAGATCGGGGGGGGGGGGGGTGGGGGTTTCACGCTTTCCCAAGCCTTCCTTTTATATCTTTTGAGGAGCCATAATTGCTAGAGGTCATGGAGGAGTGGAGGTGGTTTCAACACTGTCTTCAATAGGAGACGCTGCAAGTTCAGCGGCCACTAGAAGAAGGAACTGGCCAGTTCGTGGGAGATCATGGGCGTCAGGTGGCCGGGAGAAAAGAAGTGCGGCGGCCAGTGTATATGACGTCCAACGATCACTTCTTGACTGGAGACCTGCTGCTGCTTCATTGCTTTGAGTGGCCAATGTGTTCAAGGGTTGTAACGGCCGGTGAGCCTTGTAGTCAGTAGCCACTAGGGAGTTCTCTTGTTGTGGCCGGCCAGACTTCAATGTCATCATTTCCTTATGGAGAAATAAGTAATTTGCCTTGGGGAAGGTTACGTATGGGTAGATGGATTTTTTTTGTATGTCAACAAACCATGTGAGACATCTCTTCTGCTTGAATGGTGGGCCCCAAAAGAGATCTTTCATTTCAATTAGAACTCTTGGACTTGTGCAAGATGAGTAGACCCCCCCCCCCTCTATTAGACCTTTCTCTCACCATAATCATCTTCTTTGAATTATCCAACATGATTCAAACTATTTCAAATTCGTAGCTAATGTGGACCCTACCATGTGAGGCATTTCTTCTACTTGAATGGTGGGCCCCATAAGAGGTCTTTCACTTCAACTAGAACTCTTGGGCTTGTGCAAGATGAGTGGACCCTCCCTTTAGTCGACCTTCGCATGTGTGTGGGGGGTCCACTTGGTGAATTCTTTAATTACTTCTTTCTCAGCTTCAATTCTATAATACAGGCCCAAGATGACTATGTGTGCTTTGAAGTGGGTCCCGTAATAGAGTCCTAATGAAACTATGACTCTTTAAAATCCTCTCTAGGGTTCTACGGGTCCTACAATTCTCATTTCTTGCACAAACTAGCTTAACCAATGAAATACTGAAGTATCTTGATCGAACTAGGACTCCTCCGTGAAGAGTCCTAATCCAATTAGGATCCTTAGAAAGATTGGGTATTTGCATGAAAAGTTAAAATAATGTAGGAAATGTGTATGAAATGCCTGAATTCTCAATTTTGAGGGAAAAATGCATACAAAAAGGGATGAATTTATGTAAAAGAAAATGATGCATATATCCTAATTAAGTCCATAATTCTACTTGAAATGATACCCAATGATGCAAATTTATGGACTTAACATCTACTTCAATACCTTTATCTTCTAATCTTCAACTAAGACACTCAGTCAACATCTTTCAGCCATCAAGGACATATGATACAACACTGGAACCTATTGATCCTACACAGATGTCTTTGCCTACTACATAAAACCAGTCAACAATATACACTTCCGAATAGGAGCTGATCAATACTCAACAGAAGCGTCTTACTAGTCACCAAGAGACTATCACTACCCAATAGAACTCTACCACCTCTCAGCAGGTACCTACTTTTGTTGTTCAAGCACATGTTCCAATAAAGACTAGAGCTAAAACTTTATTGCCTTTGTGTGGGGATATTCCCGAACTCATCAAAGTCCCGGCCAAGATGCTCCATCTTAGGCCCCCACACCAGCAAGTCCATCCCGGCAGGCTCGGCCTCGTGCTCCCGCCTTGGTCTCGGATGAGAGCTCCACGCCTCCTGTGCACAACTCCTCCACTTCGACAGTGCACGCCCGGCAATGCCAGACTACTCCGCTTCGGCAGACTCCACTTCGGCCAAGTACTCCACCTCGGCGCCTTTACCAGATCTCTCTCTAGCCAAGTCAAGGTCGTTCTCGACGTCGGCTCCCCAACCTCGGCAACACATCACAATGCCAGAGCTAGCCGAGGCAGGGGCTAACAGCTGTCCTCCCATGGACGCTCAAGCATGCTACAGCACGTGCGACAAGACAAGGGCACCACCATAGTCCCTGACAGATCGTCGTCCATAACTCCCAAGGCGCCATGATAACGCTCGATGGGACAGCAATTAAAGAAAAGTACACTATGATGGGACTGTGCCTCCCTAGTACCTGACAGAGTGGGCTATGACAAGACAGTCAACCACCCCCTTGTCTCCTCTCTTCCTCTATATAAACACAAGAACAATCCACTAGCAAAAGAGGCCAACAACGACACCACACTGCCGGTATCATCTTCTTCCCCAAAAATCTCCTCCTACTGTTCAGTTCTTAAACTGACTTAGGCATCGGAGAGCCCTGTGCTGCCCAAGCCAGGGTCCTCTGACCTACTATTCTTCTTCCTTTTCTCAGGTTTCAGGCACAGGCATCGGTGTTCCTAATCTCTTTGGATAAGTTCGTGCAGGCACCCCCCTCTTTTTGTGAGTTACATTTTTTGCACTTACAATTGGCGCCGTTTGTGGGAAACGGCTACAAAAAGTCATCTTCCCAAACACCATGGCTCGAAGAACCAGAAAGGGAAAGGAACCACTTACACTGTCGACACAGCTGCCGATGGTCCCCCGCCGGGAAAGGTCAGGAGCAAGATTCGGTCCAGCAAGCGTCCAACAGTAGGATACTCGATCGGGTTCATCCTCTAAGGATTCGACCTCGACTCTACCTTCCAAAAGGCGCACCCTGAAGGACAACAGAAGCAACCGAGCTCATGGCGAAAGCTCGGGTAACAACCACGACTTCAGAGAGCGGCTTGATCAACGCATAGAGCAAGCAGTACGACAGAACATGGAGATGGCCGGTTTCGCTCGAGTTCGGCTGAACTCTGACGATTTCGGCACATCCCCCTTCTCTCCAGAGATCAGAAACTTCCCCCTTCCTGAAGATTTCAGCGTCCCGAGGTTCGTCGTTTACGATGGGACCTCGGACCCAGCAGCGCACCTCCTGCACTTCACTCAGGATGTCGGTGTGGGGCGATGCAGGCCACCTGAACTGCAGAGTCTTCTCTTCCAGCCTCGGGGACCTCCCCCTAAAGTGGTTCTGCGCACTCCCCCAAGGATCGATCAAAAGTTGGCAGCAGCTCCAGAGTTCCTTCATGACGAAGTTCCAAGCTCACAGGGTCATCCCCAGGTCAGCCGCCGACCTGATGGCCCTCAGAATGAAGCAGACCGAGAACGTCACGCAGTTCGCCAAAAGGTTCTAGACTGTCTACAGCCAGATCGAGAATGCCTCAGATACAATAGCAGTCATGTCTTTCCAACAAGCCCTCCTACCAGGCAACGAGCTTCGGAGGGACTTGATCATGCATCCCATGGTCACTATGGCGGCACTGATGACCAGGGTAAACCGGTTCGTCAGGCAAGAAGCAGACGAAGCCCGAGCTCAGGAGCATTTCAACCTTTACGAAAGCGACCAGACAGCCTCCATCTCGGCGGATGTCTCCAGCTCGGCGAAAGCCTCCAGCTCGATAGCAGCCCCCAGCTCAGCAGAAGTCTCCTCCAGCTCAGGAGGCAGCTAGATGTCTCCTGTCATCACTTAACTTCGACCGCCCGTCAGCTTCGATCGTACGACCCTCTACCGTCATTTTGGCGGCACGGTCCTCTACTGTCAGCTTCGATGGTGCCGTCAGCTTCGAATAACACCGGCACGACCCTCTACTGTCGGCTTCGATCGTACGACCCTCTACCGTCATTTCGACGGCAAGGTCCTCTTCTGTCAGCCTTGATCGCACGGTCCTCTACCTCCTTCAGTCATCCAAAGCCACCGAGCTCACCCTGGGGTCGTTTTATACACTCAGGCGTGACTCGCGTTCGGCAACAGGGCCACCAAGTCCTAGGGCAGATATACCCAGGCTTCTTGGCCTCCAAACGACCTCATGCTGGTCCATCCAAGTGCTGGTTTCCGCCTCACGCTGGTTTCGGCCTCATGCTGGTCTCGATCGCATTTGATGACCTCATGCTGGTCCGTCCATGTGCTGGTTTCCGCCTCACGCTAGTTTCGGCCTCATGCTGGTCTCGACCGCATTTGACGACCTCATGCTGGTCCGTCCACGTGCTGGTTTCCCCCTCACGCTGGTTTCGGCCTCATGCTGGTCTCGACCACATTTAACGACCTCATGTTGGTCCGTCCACGTGCTGGTTTCCGCCTCATGCTAGTTTCGGCCTCATGCTGGTCTCAACCGCATTTCACGACCTCATGTTGGTGTCACCCTCGTGCTCACAACGTGCTTCACGCAGGTTCGACCTCATGTTGGTCTCGGCCAGCGCCAAAGAGACTGCTCTGGCATACCGTCTAGGCTTTCCCATCTCGGCCAGCGCCAAAGGGACTGACTTAGGGTTCATACACCCAGTTGCTCCTAAAACTCTGGGTTCATACACCCTGGGACTGACTTCGGGTTCATACACCCAGTCTTCCCTAAATTTTGGGTTCACGCACCCATGGACCGACGTAGGGTTCATACACCCAGTTGCTCCTAAAACTCTGGGTTCATACACCCTGGGACTGACCTCGGGTTCATACACCCAGTCTTCCCTAAACTTTGGGTTCACGCACCCAGGGACTGACTTAGGGTTCATACACCCAGTCGCTCCTAAAACTTCGGGTCCATGCACCTAGGCTTCTCAAAAGGACTGCTCTGGCGTACCATCCAGCCTCCTCCACCTCGACCAAAGAGACTGCTCCACGTCTCCACCTCAGCCAACAGCTCAACTAGAATGCCGAAGAGACTGTTCCATATCACCTCCTCGGCCTCATGCTGATCTCGGCCACACTCATTCTCGGTGACAACATAAGAATCGCGGCCAGTGAGAGTACCTCTGGTTACGGGCGAGCTGGTCATCTCTCGGTTTTTGACAACAGTGCCAACAAGACTACGATGGCGTCAGGCTACTAACCAGGCATGCCCCAGCTCGCGATTGGTGACGAACCAGACACTGAAGACTACCAATCTCAACAACTCCTCCCTTCTTGGCTCCCGACCTTAAAGAGTACTCTCAGAGCTTAGAAGCTGGGGGGCTATTGTGTGGGGATATTCCCGAACTCATCAGAGTCCCGGCCAAGATGCTCCATCTCAGGCCCCCTCACCCGCAAGTCCATCCCGGCAGGCTCGGTCTCGTGCTCCCGCCTTGGTCTCGGATGAGAGCTCCACGCCTCCTGTGCACAACTCTTCCACTTCGGCAGTGCACGCCCATCAATGCCAGACTGCTACGCTTCGGCAGACTCCACTTCGGCCAAAGCATCCCACTTCGGCTAAGTACTCCACCTCGGCGCCTTTGCCGGATCTCTCTCTAGCCAAGTCAAGGTCGTTCTCGACCTCAACTCCCCAACCTCGGCAACACATCACAATGCCAGAGCTAGCCGAGGCAGGGGCTAACAGCTATCCTCCCATGGACGCTCAAGCATGCTATGGCACGTGCGACAAGACAAGGGCACCACCCATAGTCCCTGACAAATCGTCGTCCACAACTCCCAAGGCGCCATGATAAGGCTCGATGGGACTGCAATTAAAGAAAAGTAGGCTACGATGGGACTGCGCCTCCTTAGTATCTGACAGAGTGGGCTATGAAAAGACAGTCAACCACCCCCTTGTCTCCTCTCTTCCTCTATATAAACACAAGAACAATCCACAAGCAAAAGAGGCCAACAACAACACCACACTGCTGGTATCATCTTCTTCCCCAAAAATCTCCTCCTACTGTTCAGTTCTTAAACTGACTTAGGCATCGGAGAGCCCTGCGCTGCCCAAGCCAGGGTCCTCTGACCTACTATTCTTCTTCCTTTTCTCAGGTTTCAGGCACAGGCATCGGTGTTCCTAATCTCTTTGGATAAGTCCGTGCAGGCACACCCCTCTTCTTGTAGTTACATTTTTTGCACTAGCAGCCTTCAACATGTTCTCACTCAATGACTACCAAATCAAAGTTTGGTATTAGTAAGAAAAAGGTTCTCATGGTCACTAGACATCCAATCACACTCTCCCAACACATGTTTACTATGACACTAAAGAACCTACCGGCTATTCAGAGGCTTCCAAACATAAGAGTGGTGACAAGCCATGTTTGTCGAATTCTCAGCCCTGCAGAGATAGGGCACTTGGACCATAGTTCCGTTTTCTCCTTCCAAAAACATCATTGGGTGCAAGTGGGTGTTCAAATTGAAACATAATACAGATAATTCTATAGCAAGAGACAAGGCCGGATTCATTGCCAATGGTTTTTATCGAAAGCAGGGTATATATAGACTACAATGAACAGAGTTTACTTTGTGTATGTTGGTTGATAATCTACACAGTTCAAAATGCAATCACCCTAGTAATTTAAATCCTAGAAAAGTCATGGTTAAATGAGCAACCACCCTGGTAATTCATTTCCATCACCCAATCTCTTTAGTAATCCTTGGGTGGAGCTCATTTAACCACAAATTCTTATGTATTATATACATAACTTTATCCTTATTTTGAACTTGAGTTATTCAAACCATTTCACTTACAGGAACGATGATGGAGTCTTAGTTGAAAGGGCTATATGGGATGGTTCGACAAGTTTTATGATCGATTCAATTTGCCCAATCTGATAAAGTCACTAAATTGATGGGGAATTCTTTAGTCGTATATTTTAGTCAGGTCATGAAACATATTCAAGTTGGGCATTGACGATACTTGGAATTCAGGTATCTTAAGTAAAGAAATTTGAATATCATTACGTTGTTTGTTACAATCCTAAGTCGTTATAAGATTTAATTTGACATGTTCCATTAGTCCTGGGGCTTTTAGCATATTGGTTAAGTCTACAACATTTGGTATCAGAGCCAACCTCCACGTCTCGAGTTCGAGTCACGAAAAGGGCTACCTAGAGTAGAGTGAGAGTCGTCATAAAACATAAAAAAAAGAGCAACCTACCGCCAGAGTGAGAGCAGCCGCAAAAAAGGTTACTTGGAGCAGGGTATGAGCGGTCCCAAGAGAGGGAAAGGGCAACCTGCCGCTGAGGACGTTGACTGCGGAAGCGTGGTGATCTGTTACTGTCCTAACTTGTAATAAGATTTAATTTGATGCGTTCCATCGGTCCTGGGGCCTTTGACATACTGGTTAAGTCCATAACATTGTTTCAAAGAATCAAGTTAGGCCTACATGTTGTTGTGCGGACCAGCCAAAAGGGACATGCATCTTACAGCCTAATCTTCACACTTCAAAAAGATTTTCGTTTCACAAGGCAAGAACTTACAACACATGATTTTGTACACAATAGAGAGAGGGAGAGCGGTCCGTAGAGAGGAAGATGATGGGGAATAGAGCATAGAACAATTGAGAGAGTGTGTACCTGGCAGATGGAGATGATCAACAAGAGTGATGATCAATGAGAAGAGACAATGGCAAGGGAGACTCCTTCGTGAGACTTTCGTGAGAGAAACGAACAAAGACGAGATTTTGCGAATCGTAAATCCAACCCTTTTGATTTCATCTTTTATACATAGCACATCCCATCCTTGGATTTGCAAGATCAGACGAGGTTGGGGTTTTCGAACTCCAAAATCAGCTAGAGTAATGATCTTGTGAAGTCAAAATGTTAGGGAATTAAGCTGCCCAAATGTGGATCTTGCCAAATCCTATGAAAATCAGGATTTTTCACCCCGATGACCTTGTTTCCAAACTACCCTTAAAGATTGCTCTACATGAGAGAGATAGGAACACTCAGTTGATTATCTGATAGATCTAAGAGCATTCACTGTGAGTTCGTATGATTTATCTCGCACCGAAACACACAACGTTCTTGGCAAGTCAAAAAGGCTAAATTGAGGGGAGCCAATGCGGTCAATCAAAAGAGTCATTTTTCATGTAAATTATTATAAGATATTAATAAATAGATTAAATATTTATAAAATTCTAAATATGTACTAATTCACCTGCATTCATGATAATTAGTAAAAATTAGTAACTTTAAATATTCATGCAAAAATGAAAAAGAAATGTTTTTTCATATAGGTTTAGTCTTACCTATGTTTGACAAGGTCTTGTTCTTAATTAGATGACTCGGCCAAGTCACAGTTAACTCTGACAAGTTTTTCATTACCCATTTTCACTTTTGGATTTGGTTCCGCTGAAGTGGATTCAATAAAAAAATATGGATCTCGATCCATATAGTTTCAAATCTACAAACTCCGACCTCAAATAGCAGGATATTCTAAATGCACTCACGTAATTTGATGAGCACACCTACATTCTGAGTTAACCACACAAAAAATATAAATGATCTCTTTTTGCTGAGCCCACCTACAGTAATTCCCAAATTGCCTCCTTCTCCTCTTTCTCCTATTCTCCTCTTTTTCTCAAAAACGAAAGCCGTGTTCTCCTCTTCTTCATCTTCTTTTTTCTTCGGAAAAGGAAGCTCCTCCAACATTTTTCTTCTCCCCCCAAAGGTAAACTCATCATCTTCAAGTTCTTCCTTTTTTGTTCTTCTTCAATTCTTAGCTTCGTAAAAAAAATCCCAACTAAATAAGTATTTTTCTAGGAAAATAAGTTGTAATCTATGCAAATGGAATGGTAGGTGGGTTGCAATTGGGAGGGAAACACCATTTAATGGAAGGGATGGGAGAGAGGAGAAAAGAAATCCCGAACGGAGTGAAACCAAAAAAAAAATTTATTCGCATTATGCACAAAAACGCAAAGCTGTGCACATAAAAACGTGAAGGACGACTCCAAGTCGTGCAAAAAACTTTTGCACGGTGTATGAAAATTGTGCATGGCGTTTCACAACCGTGCATATGTGACATGCATGGCTCATGAAAATTGTGCACGTCTCATATGCACGGCTAACAAAAACCGTACAGTTTCAGAGATGAAAGTCCCTGATTTTTCTTGCAGATATGTGCACTATCCTATACAGCCAAGCATAGTTAAGTTTGTAATCAATGAGGTTGTTTACTTATGTTCTAATCCGAATGATGTATATATTTCAAGGATTGAAACAAATTAGCGAACATGCCGCCAAGACAAGTTCGTCGTGGTAGTTCTCCGAAGTCAGGCCGTGGAGGCATTGTTAGTAGTCCATCGACCTCGCGGGGTCGAAGTGGTGTTGCAAGTTCATCAGCTTCGCATGGACGAGGTCATGTTGCGAGCTCATCCACCTTAGATCGTCATCGTCCAACGGCGTCAGACTGGAGAAGCAAGGCGCAACAGGATCCACTTCCGGATTCGATAGAGGAGTCAGAGGAGGATTTAGCCTCTCAGGAGGTTACAGATGATGAGATGACTAATGAGGAGGCACAGTCGGTCATTTCAGAGGAGAGAGTGGCTTAGGGTCGTCAGGTAGGTTCTATTTCGGGCGGTCCAGAGGATCTATCTATCCTTGTCAGTTTTAGGACGCACATAGTTATGTCGATATGGACAGGGGAGGTATGACATTCATTATGACAACGTCTTAACTATTCGTTTCTCTTATCAAAATTGTTAAAATCCAATTTTAATATGTTTTCTTACAATGTGTAGGATCGTGATCCTCTTAAGTGCATAAATCATGTGCCTAAGTTGAGATCGTGGTATCTACCGCAGCCTAGGGGAACATAATCATGTTCTTGGACTTTATGCAATTGTAGAGGAGTCCGGCTAGGCACCATTGAGGCACTAATCTTACCGCTATATTGACCGGGCTCTGGTATTGGCATTTGTAGAGAGATGGTAGCCCGAGACGAACACTTTTGACCTACCATTTGGTGAAATGATAGTCACATTAGATTGACGTCAGTGCTATTCTTGGCATTCTAGTTATGGGTACACATGTCCATGCACCGACTCATCTATGTATTACTGATCAGATATCATTACTGGAGCGTGGATTAGGGGTTGCTAGAGGCTTTGCCAATGCAGAGTTGTACTTGGCCCGCGATGGTGTGGTGAGAATGAAATGGATCAAATAGATGTGCAGCAATGTGACTCCTCAATCGTCTACATGGCTAATAGAATGTGCTGCTAGGGGCTACCTATTGTGTTTGTTAGGTCGCACACTCTTCATTGAAAATTTTGCGACGAGAGTCTCCATCTTCTACCTAGAGTTATTGACGGACTTAGGACAAATTAGACATCATGCATGGGGGGTTGCTGCATTGGCGTATCTATGTCGCCAGTTGGACTTTGCTGCAAGGATAGGTGTCCGACAGATTGCCAAATATCTCACGCTGCTACAGGTATCTTATGTCGTGTATATATATAACACTTTTGGTATATTACAGATTTAGTAATTCATATATTTGGCGTATATAGGCCTGGGTGTACGAGCACTTCCCCTTTAATATCCCCTTCGCACAAATTGGATATACTCCGGACAACCCAATTGCATGCAGATGGTACTCTCCCCGCAGTTCGGGCAAGACCATGGAGAGTATATAGTTGATGCATGAGAGGCTGGACAGTCTCCATTCGAGTGAGGTGAATAGACACACATATTTAAGTTACTATTATATAGAAGCCATGTATATATATTAATATATTGGTTCATTTTTTCCTCACAGGTAGCTTGGGACCCCTATGCTAGTTAGTGTCAGGGCTCATCATCCATTCCATCAGATTTCATTCTTTTGTGGATGGTTGATATCGATGGATGTCATAGAACCCCATCATCCACAAAGGGTTCATCGTCAGTATGGACACAAGCAGAGCATCCCACCTCCACCTTATGCCCTTGTTCGTGCATCTCGGGGAGCATCTACTGCTAAGTATATGGTCTCCTACCAATTCCTATACCAGTTCTGGATTATGTGGGGTAACCATATTTTATCTCTAGAGCACCGCGAGGGTCGAGTGATGCATGCATGCAATTGTGCCCTATATTACCTTAAGTGGTTTCGGAGGATTTCACATTTACGGGTCCAAAATGCAGAGCATCATTCACATTATGACCTCCACCAGGGTGCTAGTGATCCTACTTCCACGACGATGAGATTAGTTAATTTGTTCCATAAAAATTAAAATTGATGGTATTTGCATGCTTTCCCCGTTTGCTAAATTTGTATCTCTGACGGATGATATAGGTCCACTGAGCTGTGAACCATCTTCGTGCCAATATTGCACGACCTGGACAGCCAGTTGACATGTATTACCAAGCGTTACAAACTACACTTGAAATTCTAGTGGACTTGCCGGTTACATACAGGCGTCGTTTACATGGACCGCAATCGTGTTTTGTCGGTGTGAGATGTATTTTTTTGTGGTTGACAGATGCGTTGTGTATGTATTTTTTGTGGATGATCTGTATTGTAGATGCACTTGTTACAGAGTTTTGGATTTCGGATGTACTATTTTATGGATTGTGAATGTACCTTTTTATCAGTCTTTATGGATTGTGGTTGTTTCCTTCAGTTCTTTTTGTATGCATGTTGATCAAGGTGATATTATATCTTAAATTTTGCTTCAAATAACATTACAGTAAGAAGGCTACGACAATATGATAAAAGAAAGTTTGCATTGGCATTGGATCAACAAAGTCAATCGCAGATGGTATCTATGCCAATTTGTATCCCGATTGAGTCCGACGGACACTTAACTTCTCCTTCTTCTTTGTGATCACCAAACTGTTTAACTTTGGTAAAACACTTTCTATGATGGAGAGTGCATATTCAAAAGCAGATGGATCTAGACGCGTAGCAGTATTCGACTTCTTATTCCTCGATGTCGATTGACCCCGAGTATTCAACTTGACATCCGGCTCAAGAAGATAAGTGGATGAAGGATTTGCCACTTCTTTCAGTTTTCTTAATATCTGTATTTTACCAAGTTGATCACTCTCCTAAAATTTCTTTGCAATCAACTCGAACTCTGCAGTGGTGGTCAACTCAACATTGTAGATACTCTTCATTATAGTGGTGTCGTTCATGTACCTCTGCTTCAATGTGTGAAGAATGTTCCTCGGCTTCACTAAACTCTTGGACATATCAACCGAAACACTTAATTCTTTTTTGGAAAGCCTCCTAGCATATGAGTGCCGCTCAATATGATCTGTATTCGGATGATTGTGCACCCCACAAACCACTGTTACCATCCAATCATCATCAGTTCATAACTTTCTGCCTTTCAAAGCAAAAGGGCAACTACACTTCTTCGTTCCCATTGACTTATTCGGATATTTCTTCTCAAAGACCTTCGAAGAACCCTTGTAAGTGCCGCTTCTCTCAAAAGAAAATACAATTCTCGGTTTCCTACCATCTACACCAGCATCTCACGTTTTGATTAGAATTATTAAGCCATGTTTATTTACAACATCCAGTGTCCATTGGATAAGGGCTTCTCGGCTTCTGAATATAGTGTCGGTGGTGAAGACATTAGTAAAATCCAATAAGCATTCACTCACACCTGTAGAATCAATCTCCTACAAAAAATAAAAAAATAAAAAAATTTCAATATGGGATAGTCATGCTAAACTGCCCAACATCATACTGTTTAGCTAAACTTGGCCGAAATATATGGTATTGCACGAAAATATAGAGCCGTACAATACATATATGCGCGGTCAAGTATGGCCGTGCATTATAATATTGTATGGCTTAAGATGGCCGAACACTACATGTGATGTACGGTTGTGCAATTCCGTGCAGGATGAGAATGGGAAAACAAAATGAATAATGTGTCAAAAAAAACGATACATTCTGTTCATAGATGGTCATATGAGGGATGACTTTTCCAAAATACAATGTGGTGCCTAAAATTAAAGGTGTGGTAGCTTATATGGGAAATGGAGAGATGGGTCGGGAGATGAGTTCTTCCTGAAACTAATAGTAGGAGCTTTATAGTGATGAGAAGACGAAGAATACTTATAGTGATGGAGGGAAAGAAGTGCAGAAGAGGACTCTATTATTGCCAGGTGCATCAAGCATTTTAGAGAGGAAGAAAAAGAAATGTGTGTGGGGATGTCTACCAAAGTACTAGGATTATATTAATCTCGATGTTAGTGTCGGCTAATCACGCCTTGACCTCGGCAAACGTTACCAAGGCGCTATCCGAGACCGAGACCTTTTCTGGTCGCAGACGCCCCTGACCCCGGCACCGAATCCTCACTTCGGTCACCCGACCTCGGCACAAAGTCTTCACCCCGACCACGCAGCTCAGCACCAGAGCCAGACTGCTAGCCGAGATGGACGCTGACGGCTGTATTTTCACGGATATCCAGCTGAGTTTGACAAAGCCATCTTGGCCGCCCCTCACCCCTGACAGAGCGGCGTCCAGCGGCTACGTCCCATCAGGGTATGGCTCTAGGCCAAGCCCGATGGGACTAGGCACAAAAGTAAGACAGGGTAAGGCCCGATTAGACCAACATTTAATGCATAATGGGCTGACTGGACTGCTATTTAATGTATAATGGCCTGACGTGACAACACCCCTGGGAGTGCTAAGACGTCATCATGAGTCCCACCATGCAACACTAGCTTCCTCCTCTATAAATAGAAGAATAATCTCCATCCCAGGTACGCACAATCACAACCTGAGAGCTGTTACTCTGTCTCTCTTCTCCCTCATCTCCATCCTACTGCTTAGTTCCCATACTGACTTAGGCATCGAAAAGCCTTGTGCTGCCCACAGCCAGGGTCCTCTGACTTTTTCATCTTCTCCCCTTTCAGGTTTCCATGCCACTTTCCATCTTCAAAGGAGCATCGAGCTCGCCATAATCCTCATTACAAAGTCCGTAATATTTTTGCACTTACAGTTGGCGCCGTCTGTGGGAAAGCATTAACCCAATCTTCCCAAACACAACCCAAACACCATGCCTCCCAAAGCTAAGAAAGGCGGAGAATCCTCAAAGGCGAAAGGGGGAGAATCCTCGAGGGTGATAATCCAGCTGCCGCCACCCCCGGGCCGGTCGCTCCTCCTCAAAAGCGATCCGAGGCAAGGTCTGGCGCAGTTGCAGTCGAGGAGCGCCCTGACACACACCTCTTCATCCAGGTCCCATTCCCGGAGCAAGTCGAGGATTCATCCCCGGAGGGGGAGGTTATGCCTCCCCGACGAGATGAACAGCGACAGGAGCGTCCTCAAAAGGACAAATCTGTAGCAGTCAGTAAGTCCCACCATTTTCGTCACTTTGCTGGCGATTGGGATGTCGCGACCCAAAACATCCTCATCCAGGAATAAGAAAAGTTGATTCGGCAGCTCCAACAGCGGCTTCAGCAGCAACCTGAGCGCGAGGCAAAGGTCGGCCCCCAACCTTCCAAAACTAGGCCAACCCATCGATCCGAGATCGACCTCAGGCAACACCTCGAGCACAAGAGGCAGCGCCGGGCTAAGGACGAGGGCTCCAGCAACAGTCACTCCAAGAGAGGGTCAGAGCCCCTCTTCGACGACAAAGAAGACGAAGAAGCACAGCTTGACAATCTCATCAGGCAGGCTATCCGGCGCAATATGGAAGTTCTCTCTCGCAATCCTTTGGATTCGTACGACTCTGGCGGCGCCGGCTCGTCTCCTTTCTCTCGGGAGATCAAGGATTTCCTCCTGCCCAAGAGATTCAGCGTCCCAAGGTTTGTCCATTATGACGGCACCTCAAATCTGGCAGCACATCTCCGACATTTCACCCAGAAGATGTCAGTGTGGGGCGATGTCGGCCGTTTGAACTGTAGAGTTTTCTCGTCGAGTCTGGGAGACCTCCCCCTCAAATGGTTTTGCAGTCTCCCAGAATGATAGATCTCGAGTTGGTGCCAATTGCGGAACTCCTTCTTGGGAAAGTTCCAGGCCCACAGAGTCATCCCGAAGACGGATGGCGACATCATGGCCCTCAAGATGAGGTGGAACGAGAGTATCACCCAGTTCGCTAAGAGATTCTGGACTGTCTATAGCCAGATTGAGAACTCCAACGACGAAGTGGTGATCATGTCCTTCCAGCACGCCCTGCTGCCGGGCAATGACCTTCACAAAGAGCTGGTCGGGAGCCCCATGACCTCGGTGGAAGCACTAATGGCCAGGGTGAATAGGTACATCGCCCAAGAGCAAGACGAGGTCAGGGCCAATAAGAGCTTCGGTGTCTCTAAACCCGTCTCCAAAGGCCAGTCCAAGCCCAAAGACCGAGCCACCCAGCATAACCGCCACCCCTCCAAGAAATCCTTCTCCATAAAGCAAAAGATGACGTTTCAGAGGGAAGAGAGGAATCGATACCGAGCTTCCACCAGCTCGGCAGCAGCCTCATTTCCCAACGCGGATGACGGCAAGAAGTCCAGGCCAAATGTCCACACACAGTATTCGTGGAGCCTATCCACAAAATACTGAACAAGATTAAAGACGAGCCCTACTTCAGCTGGCCGCAGCCTATCCAAGGCAACCCCGCCAGCCGAAACCAAAGTAAGTTTTGTGCCTACCACAAGCAGAATGGGCACAACACCGAAGACTGTTTCTCCCTCAAGTCACACCTTGAGAAGCTCGTCAAGGAAGGGCACTTAAAGGAGTATGTGAAGGGAGGGGGAGTAAACACCAACCGAGCTCAACGCCAGGATGACGGAGGTCACTCTAGCGATGAGTCGGAAAAAATCATCAGCGTCATCCACCTGGCTCCCACCCCAAGGGGGAGTAACCAGGCCCGTGCTGAGGCCAGGAGGGCCGCACATGGCAAACAGGTGATGATTGATGAGCTCGAACCAGCGTTCAAGAAAGCTCGGAAGGAGAAGCCCAGGATCTATTTCTCTGAGGAAGACTTGGAAGGAGTCCAACTACCCCATAATGATCCGCTGATCGTCACCCTCAAACTCAAGAACTGCATAGTTCAAAGGATCCTCGTTGATCTCGAAAGCTCTTCCGAGATCCTTTATTTTGATTGCTTTAGGAGGATGGGCCTTAGAGAAGAGAACCTGGAGGAAGCGCGAACTCCCCTGATAGGCTTCAGCGCCAAACCAGTATATCCCAAGGGGAAGATCTCCCTCACAGTCCAAGTCGAAGGTGCCTCCATAACTGCCAACTTTCTTGTGGTAGACGCGCCGTCTCCCTATAATGCCATAATGGGGAGAACATGGCTGCACAGCATGGAAGCAATACATTCCACCCACCGCCAGAAGCTCAAATTCCCCTTAGAGGACAAGAACGGCGGAGTAAAGGTGGTCACTATCAGAGGCGACCAGCAAGCGGCCAAGCAATGTCTAATGGCCGTAGTGCTCGGAGAAAAGGAGTCGTAGCAAGTAAATATGGCCGAACTGGAAGACGAGCTTGATAAGATCGGCCGTAATCCAGAGAAGAAAAGCGTTGAGGATTTATTAAGGTCAGGCTCGATCCCACCGACCCCGAGCGCGACTTCTTAATTGGCAGTCAGCTTACCGAGATGGAGCGGGCCGAACTCATCGGTTTCCTATTCAGGACCAAGGAGGTTTTCCCTTGGACCCCCTACGAGATGCTCGACATTGACCCCAAGGTCATGTGCCACAGGCTCAGTGTGGACCCTGAGCACAAACCAGTGATGCAGAAGGCACGCAGGACAGGGGTACCATAGTCAGAAGCAGTAGCCGAAGAGGTCGGGAAGCTGCTAGAGGCTGAGGCGATCAGAGAGGTCAAGTATCTGAGGTGGCTGGCAAATACAGTGGTCGTCAAAAAGAAAACTGGGAAGTGGAGAATCTGCGTCGATTTCACTGACCTGAACAAGGCCTGTCCCAAAGACAGTTTCCCACTCCCCAAAATCGGTCAGTTGATCGACGCCACTGCTGGCCACGACAGGATGAGCTTCCTCGATGCTTACCGAGGTTACCACCAAATACCGAAGTATGGACCTGACAAAGAGAAGACTGCGTTCATAACGCCCAGAGGCATTTACTGTTACAAGGTCATGCCCTTTGGGCTAAAAAATGCAGGGGCCACCTACCAAAGGTTAGTCACGAAGATGTTCCAGGCCCAGCTCAGTAAGACCGTGGAGGTCTACATTGACGACATGGTCGTCAAGTCCAAGCAGTCCCAGGACCACTTGGCCGACCTGAGTCAAGTGTTCGACATCCTTAGGAGGTTCAAGCTCAAGCTAAACGCCTCCAAATGTGCGTTCGGCAACGGCTCCGGTAAATTTCTTGGGAGCCTAGTCACTAGAAGAAGGATTGAAGCCAATCCAGATCAGATCACGGCAATCCTTAGAGTACAAAGTCCAACAACAACAAAGCAGGTTCAGAAGCTCACCGGTATGGCTGCCGCACTCAATCGCTTCATCAGCAGATCCTCAGATAAATGTAGGCCTTTCTTTCAACTCCTCAAGAAAAATCGGAAGTTCCATTGGACCCCAGAGTGCGACGAAGCACTGCAGAGGCTCAAAGCCTATCTCTCCTCACCTCCCCTGCTCTCGACTCCGAAACAGGGAGAAGTGCTCTACCTCTGCCTCGCGGTCTCGGATCATGCGGTCAGCTCGATCCTCGTTAGAGAGGACGACAAGCAACAAATGCTGATCTGCTACACGAGCAAGATCATGCTTGACACCGAGACCAGGTACCTACGGATGGAGAAGCTCGCGTTGGCACTCGTCAGCGTTTCCCGCAAGCTCTCCCACTATTTCAAAGCCTTTTCCATCATGGTTGGGACAAGACATCGGCTCGGAGCGGTCTTTAAAAAGGCCGACTTCTTCGGCAAAATCTCGATGTGGGTCGTCGAACTAAGGCAATACAATATCAAATATCAACCTAGAACAGCGGGCAAAGCTCAAGATCTGGCGGATTTCATCGTCGAGTTCACCTCTCCAAGTTCGGCACCAACCCCGCTCGGCACCGAACTGGGGGGCAGGAGGCATGAGGATGAAGTCACTGAGACAGAAGAAGAACGGGCTTGGAACCAATTCCTTGCTTCCACTTGGAAGGTCTTCATTGATGGATCCTCTACCTCCAAGAGGGCTGGCGCTAGCGTAGTTCTTCAATCTCCAGAAGGATTAGTTGTCGAGCAAGCCCTCACTCTTGACTTCAAAGCATCCAATAACGAAGCAGAGTACGAGGCTCTAATAGAAGGGCCGAATAGCGCTAAAATCCTAGGAGCTCAGCAGCTGGCGGTTTTCAGTGATTCATAGTTGGCAACAAGCCAGCTGACTGGATACTACCAAGCTTGCAACAACAGGATGGCAGCCTACTTAGCGTACGCGAAAAAGCTTCTCTCGCAGTTCTAAAAAATCGAAGTCAAGCGGATCGGTAGAGACTCCAACTCTCATGCGGACACCCTCGCCAGCCTAGCTTCAGCGGTTGAGGCCGGGAGGAAAAGGATTATCGAAGTAGGATCGCTGGAAAGGCCAAGCACGGAGCTTCCCCCACCTCGGCAAATTCTATGCATTGACCGTGGCCCGAGCTGGATGGACGCAATCGTCACCTTCCTTAAAGATGACCAGCTCGCCGAATCAGGCTCAAACCAGCTCGGTTCTGGTTGAGCCCACAAGGCAAGCTCTACAGGAAGTCCTTCACCGGCCCCTACCTTCAGTGCGTCCACCCCGACAAGGTCAACGACTTCCTATACGAGATACATGAAGGAATCTACGGAAGTCATGTCGGTGGACGGTCGCTGGCATAACGGGCTATCAGCCAGGGGTACTGGTGGCCATACATGCAGACATGCGCGCAGAAATATGCCGAGAAGTGCGAGAAATGTCAGAAATTCTCACACTCCCTCGACTAGCCATCTCAAGATCTGAGTCCACTATCCAGCCCATGGCCTTTCACCTAATGGGACTGGACATCGTAGGACCTCTCCACCGAGCTCCAGGAAATAAGACGTGGCTGATAGTAGCCACTGACTACTTCACCAAATGGATAGAGACAGAAGCACTCTCCTCCATCACCGCGCGGCTCAAAGAATTTCGTCCAGAGAAACATCGTCACAAGGTTCGAAATTCCACAGACATCGATCTCAGACAACGGGACTCAATTCGATTCCAACCTTTTCAAAACCTTCTGCCAGGGCTCGGCATCATAAATCATTAGTCCACCCCAGCATACCCCCAAAGCAACGGTCAAGCCGAGATCTCCAACAGGGTGGTGCTCGACGAACTCAAGAAGAGGCTCGATCGAGCTAAAGGAAGATGGGTGGAAGAACTGCCGAGCGTCCTGTGGGCGTACAGGACGACACCAAGGCACTCCACCTCGGCAACACCTTTCTCTCTCGCCTATGGCATGGAAGTCGTGATCCCGCTTGAGGTCGGTCTCCCGACCTTGAGATCGGAACTCTTCAACCAAGGCCATAACGATATGAACTTGACTCGCGAGTTAGACCTAGCCGAAGAGCGCAGAGAAGCAGCGGCCGCCCGTCTGGCTGCCTATCAGCAGCAGTTGGCTAAGGGCTACAACCAAAGAGTCAGGGAGAGGAAATTCTCAATCGGGGAGCTCATCTTGAAGAAGTCCCTCCCGTGGGATAAAGATCCGAACCACGACAAGTTGGTGCCAAACTGGCACGGACAGTTCAAGGCCACCTCGGTCTGCGGTCGATCAGCTTACAAACTTGAGAACATGGATGGTAAACAATTGCCACGACCGTGGAACGCGACGCACCTCAAGAAGTTCTATTTCTGAATTGTAATTGATTTTTGAAGAGTAATAAAAGCACTCTGTTCCTTGTCTCCCTCAATTCTCTCCAGAACATAGAACTTGCCAATAGCGCCCAAGGGACTATACGTCTCGGATCTCCATTTCGTGCTATGTGAGCACCTCGGCACTCATGCCAGGTTGTCGGTACGCCCCTGGCGACGAGCCAGTGGGTCTTCTCCATTTCGTACTATGAGTGCACCTCGGCACTCATGCCAGGTTGCCAGCGCACCCCTGGCGACGAGCCAGTGGGCCTTCTCCATTTCGTGCTATGTGAGCACCTCGGCACTCATGCCAGGTTGCCGGCGCGCCCCTGGCGACGAGCCTGTGGGTCTTCTCCATTTTGTGCTATGTGAGCACCTCGGCACCCATGCCAGGTTGCCGGCGCACCCCTGGAGATGAGCCAGTGGGTCTTCTCCATTTCATGCTATGTGAGCACCTCGGCACTCATGCCAGGTTGCCTGCGCGCCCCTATTGACGAGCTAGTGGGTCTTCTCCATTTCATGCTACGTGAGTACCTTGGCACTCATGCCAGGTTGTCGGCGCGCCCACTGTACTTCTAGCGATGAGGCAGCGATCCCCATGTTTTGATCCGAGACCAGCCTAAGGGCAGGTCGGCACCTATCCCTACCGAGTTCTAATACATATCGCTTGTTTTTGTCCAAGCCTGGTCAGTAAACTGAGCAGCAATATGTACTCATATGTTCGGGGCATGCAAATCAGATTCTCTACCCGAGCTCACATACTTATACAAAATATTTGAAAAGCAAAAACATGCATGACAAGGAAAGTGATCCCGATATCGGCCAAATAAAACTTTAGTTGTATTGATTCTCCATTCATTACATAAAGCAACCAAGGGGTACAATTGAAGAGCAGGAACAAGAAAAATACATAAAAAATGAAGGCTATTAAAAATCTCCATGAACAGAACCGACAGAGCCTGCCCGAGGTCACGCAGGATCGAAGGTATGAGGAATGGCAGCAGCGCTGATGTTGATCCCGGCCTGATCAGCGTTTGATTCTTCGACTGCTGCCTCACAAGTAGGGACAACGACAGGAGGGGCAGGGTTCGGCACTGGATTAGGTACGGGGGCGGATCCCTGAAGGATGGATGGCCTTCCGAAATCCCTGCCTCCTTCAGAGCGGAACACCATCCCTTCGCCCAGGCTTTATCCCTCATGACAAGAACCCTGGCCTTATAGTGAGCCGCCATTTACGCTTTGGTGTCCTCAAAGACAGCATCACACTTTGACTCGAGTTTAGCCTCAGCCTCATCTGCCCTTTTTTATTCAGCCTGGAGCTTGGCCTCGAAGTCATCCTTCAGCCTCTCGAGAGAGGCCTCGAGCTCGGCCACCTTTCTCTTTTCGGCCTCTGTCTCACCCCTGCCTGCTCAAGCCCCGCCCTAAACTCATCTTCGGCCTTCGTCAGCTTCTGGGTGACGGCTTCTAGAGATTCCTCGAGGCCGTTCTTCTCCGCGTCCAATTCGACAATTGCAGGGCCATGCCTCCTGAGCCTGTCCACGAAGACAATGGACTTCTACACCGTCAGTCAAAGAAACAAGGCATTCAGAGAAAAATCGCCGAGCTAAAACACTTGGAATAAATTGAAAGTTTCGACGAACCCCACCTTTAATCACAGCCACCAGCGGGAAAGGCATCCAGCCTCCTGAAAAATCACGGAGGTTGATACCATTGGGATCAACCGCCCTAAGATGGACGTCGGTAGGGATTTTGTACATTGACCTAAGTCCCTCGATCGCCGCCTCATTCTCCAGCCAGTGACTATAGATATCCATTTCTACCGAAACAGAGGCTAGAAGCAGAAGGAACCCTAAACCCGTGGAAAAAGGCAAAGGAGAAAGAACTTACGAAGGTGAAACTGAGATTCAAACCGACGGAGGCTCAATCTCGGCAGCACTTCTCTTCTTAGATGAATCTCTCCTGCAGAGTTCTCTTCCTCTCTGGCGCGAGGCAACAATAGGGAAGAAGAGAACCCTAGCCTCCCATATTTATAATGGGAGGAAGGGTGCCCTCTTAAAAAACCCTAGGGACGCACGTGCCGGACGCCCCTAGGGCCCCGCGCGCGTCATTTCATTGAATGGACGCGTCCCCGATCAGCAGCGCACGCCTCCTCGATGCAATTGGACAACCAACCGGATGGTGACACGTGGTGCCGTCGGTATGTCTTCTACATTAATTAGCGAGCATCATTTATTACCTCGGGCAGGCACAGCGACTACTGTTGACACCAAAAATGTCACTTTGCTTCTTCAAGATCCAAAAAACTACATGAAGTCGCAACTTGCCATAAATAGGCTATGCTACTTCCAAAAAAATCAAATCTTGTCAGAATCAAACAAAAACGGCAAGATCCTTCAAGATAGCCAAAAGAGGAGTACACAAGAATTTTCGGGCCATTTCAAAATCATTTGGCCTAACTTCGCTTCTCCGGCAGCTGAAAAGGAGCTCCCGGCGACAAAAGCATCGGAGACACCAAATCTTCGATCAAAGCCTGTGGATGTTATCAAAATACATCCAAAAGGCTCCACGTCAAGCTCCGAGTCAAACTGACAACGTTTTTGACCCTACATCAACCCTCGAACAGCTAAATAAAGCCTCTCGGCAGCGAGAACCACCGAGGCCATCACTCATCAAAAAGAGCACATGGACAACTTCAAAATGCTTACAAAGGGCTACACGTCAAGTTTTAAGTCATTTCGACAACATTTGACCATATTTTGACGCTCGGAAGCCAAATCAGGCCTCTCGGCGGTGAAGCTCCCCAAGACCATGGTTTCTAAGACAGAGCCTAGAGATCATCTTAAAATGATTCCAATAGGTTCCCTGTCAAATTTCAAGTCAATCGGACATCGGTTGACCGCGGATCAAGCCGCGACATCTTCATCGCGATAAAAATAAGTCTACTGGCAATAGGACCCCAAACGGCTTCAAAACTCAAGCAAAAGCCTATGGTTGGTCTTATTTATTGCTCAGGAGGCTTCACCCCAAATTTCAGGTCATTCCGACATCGTTTGACCCAATTTCAGCTTCTGACGGAAAATCGGCAGCTCTGCGCGACAAAGTCTTCGGTTTTCTCGAAAAATTGGAAACTTTGCACTCCAAAATGCAACTATTCTCATTAAGTTCTCTACAGGGAAATCAGGTCAATAAATGATCAAAGATGTCAAGAAAGAATATAGAAGAAAAAAGAATCGAAAAACATCAAAAATGGCCACAAAACGGGACAAAAAGGGGGAAATTCCCCCCAGGGTCGCCGGCGACCATGGAGCCAGGAATCGCCGGGTTCGCCCCGGAAAGCCCGTTTTTTCGTCGTTTTTCCCGATTCGAAGCTTCCGACTCCTGAGATTTTCCAAAATTCATACTTTCGGACCTCCAAATCCTTTGACATCCGCAAAATCACGGGTCAATCTTCAAGAGTATCAAAATCAACATTGATCGCCAACCGGTCAACCAAAAAAGTGTGTTTTCTACCCGACCGATCGAGAAATCGACAGGACAGATGGCATCGACCCGCTGTTGGCAACCAATACCTGAAGTTACATGGTCATTCGATGTCGATCTACATGAAAATCCATCGATGATCATCGCCAGAAGAATCCCAAAAGACGCGGCACGGCCCGCGACTCTTCAACGGGAGTTACAAGTCAATTGATGAAGAAATGGATGAGGCAGAGGGTGCCTCACTTGGAGGAGAAGGCACAAGTGCACAACCACACCCACAATCTAGAGGGAAAAAACCTGCTTGTCCTGCTCATGTTGTGTCATCTTCTGAGAAGACGAGTACCACCGTCTCTTTGAGTAGCCATGGTGGAGGAGATGGGAGAGATGGAGCAGGAGACACTAGTAGGATTAGGTGCTACTAGTGAATACTACCAACATGATCAAGAAGATGTCATTCCTGTAGAGGAGATACAAGACTTTTCGGAAAGAATGGAAGGAAATCGTGGTTATCAACGGCGTCGGAGAGTCTCACCACCTGCTCCACATGCTCCTGGAGGTAGTAGTAATGAACAAGAAAATATGGGTGGAAGTGTTAGAGGACAACAAGCAGCATCATGGACTGATTCGTGGAACCATAGTTACAGTGGACAAGGACCCTCGCAGTATTTTCCATATGGTCAACTGCAACAAGGAGACGAACAGTCTTCTATTTCAGGGTCCTACTCATATGGTGACTACTGGTGAAACACAATATAATAGATATCCACCTCCACCTCCTACAAGTTATGATGATGCGGGCCATGCGGCTACCACCTTCTTTGGATTTGTGGATCCCAATATTTATCAATATCAAATGCAATATGATGCCAATACAAATGATAACACAGATGGGGATGAGGATAACAATGCCTTAAATCTTGGTAGACGATCCTTTTGGTGGTGACCAAGGTATTCCTACTTCCTTCACTTACTCTCTACTCTGTCATTTCTAAATTGGTGTTGAATGTAGATTGATGAATGTTGATCACTTCATAGTTCATTCACTTGATTGAATTTGAACCTTGAATGTTGAAGTATTGATATTTGATATTTTGATTGTTCAATATTCACTAATGAGTAATGAGTAATTGAGTAATGAGTAATGACCTAACTCTTAAATCTTATGCAATTATGCCTTTATTTCATGTTCTACTTTTTTTATGAGCTTTCCATTACGTTCTAAGAAATATGAATACATGTGAAAAAACTAATAGTTACTATTATTTTTTATTTATACAGCGATACAGGACTTCATATATTGAGGGCACCGCTACACCCCCTTTTCTTACTTAGTTTTGCAAAAGAACCACATATTCTTTCATTTTACAATTTTCTGGATTTTCTGGAATTTTTTCAGATTTTTTGGGCGATTATTTCAAATTGTCCCGCTACGTATCCCCGCTACGCTATGTATCCCCCGCTTCGTAGCGTTTTGGCGGCGGGCCGCTACGTCCGCCGCTACCGCTATTTTCATCCTTGAGCCGAAGTGACCAAATCTGTACAATACTTCCGTTGATGAACCCGAATGCCAGATTTGTTCCGGACAAACTTAAGCCCCAGAAAGTAAGTAAGAGGACCAAGATCCTTCATTCGGAAATGGCGAGTGAGATGATGTTTGAGAGAAGTAATGCCATCAACATCATTGCCACTGATAAGCTTATCATCAACATAAACCAAAAGAAATGTGTATCCCTTCGATGTCCATCTGAGGAAGAGGGAACTAGCAGAATGACTCTGGCGAAATCCAGCTTGAAGGATGGTTGCCCGAAATTTATTAAACCAAGCCCGAGGAGCCTACTTAAGGCCATGAAAAGCTTTCCTCAATTTACAAACATGTTGTAGAGGACAAGCATACCCCGGAGATGGCTTTAAATAAACAGTCTCACTTAAGTCGCCACGAAGAAAGGCATTTTTTACATCCATTTGCCAAAGGGGCCAGTTGCGAGCTGTAGCTACACAAAGGAGAGTGCGAACAGTGGTCATTTTAGCCACTGGTGTGAAGGTCTCCTCATAGTCAATTCCATATTCCTTCTTATAACCCTGTGTAACTAATCTGGCTTTGTAGCGGTCAAGACTCCCATCAAAGTGAACTTTGATGGAATAAATCCATTTACTGCCAATAACAGATGCGTCGGTCGGGGCCGATACCAATTCCTATGTTTTTTTTGCTTCAAGAGCAAGCAACTCCTCAGTCATAGCATCCTGCCAGTATGCAATCTTTGAGGCCTGTGAATATGAGGTGGGTATAGGAGCACTATCCAAAGAAGTAAAAAGGGCAGAAAAGCCATATCTGTCAGGTGCAACGGAAGGATGACTAAAGCATCGCAAGGGTAGGACACAATCAATAGAAAAAGTATTAATGCATGAAGGTGCAATAGGCGGCATTGGGAGAGGATCAGGAGAAGGAGGCCCCACAAGTGGAACAGTGTTACGCTGGACATAGACATTGGTAATCGGTGGAGGAGAAGTTGTCGCAGGAAATTGTGGCAGATAAGACACAGCAACAGGATGATTATCCAAACGCAAAGAAAAGAAAAGAATGTGTTCCAAAAAGATCACATTATGAGATATTCGCATGCATTTTTCGGATTGATCATAACACAGAAATCCTTTGTGTTCAGTATTGTAACCTAGAAAGATACATTCGGCTGCCTGTGGTGACAACTTTGTGCGCTCGGTAGGTGGAAGATGAACAAAGCACAAGCAACCAAAAACACGTAAGTGAGAATACGAAGGGGCTTGACCAAAGAGAGCTTCATAAGGAGTAGACTTTCCTAAAACAGAGCTAGGATGACGATAAAGGAGATACACAGCAGTCTGTGCAGCATCACACAAAAAATTGGGAGGAACTAAGGATGCAAGGAGGAGAGTACGAACAGTTTCAAGAATATGCCTATTATTCCTCTCCGCAACACCATTTTGCTATGGAGTATGTGGGCAAGATTTTTGGTGAAAAATACCTTTATCAGAAAAGAAGGCAGAAAAATCATGGGACATGTGTTCTCCACCGGAGTCAGACCTAAGAATTTTTATTGCTTTCTTAAATTGTGTTTGAACCATATTGTAAAACTTTTGGAAAAGAGAGAATACTTCAGATTTGAAGCGCATGAAATAAATTCAAGTGAAACGAGAATGATCATCAATAAATGTCACATAATACTTAAACCCTGTCCTACTCAATGTGGGTGCAATTCCACAAACATCAGTGTGAATAATGTTAAAAGATGATAACGCACAAGAACGATAAATAGGAAAAGGCAAAATATGACTCTTACTCAAGCAACATGTTTCACACTTTGATTGAACTAAAGAGGACATCATTTTATTATCAATAGTAGGTTCTAAACAACCAATTTTAAACAAAGAAAGTAAATAAGCATTGTTCACATGTCCAAGACGACTATGCCACAAAGTCTACAATTTATTGAATTTAGGAGGAGAAGAAGAAAAGAGGGAATGATGTCCAATGTCCAGTAGGAACAGGCGACCATGTTTACTCCCCGTCATGATCACCTTCCCAGTTTGCCGCCCCTATATGATACAACCAGTGGAAGAAAAGTTAACTAGGTACCCATCATCAATAAGTTGTCCGACAGAAAGCAGATTGGCTGATAATTTGGGAACAAAGTAGACATGGGGAAGGTTGATGGACTGGCCAGAGACACTAGATAAATTAATGGTACCAATCCCCGAAATGAGTAATTGGTCTCCATTAACAGTGGTGATTTTCTCTTTGCCAAGATAAGGGTGAGAGTCTGTAAAGCTACTTTCTACAGAAGTCATGTGGTTCGATGCTCCTGAATCTAGAAACTATATGGATGGGGTGATAGATGAAGACAGAGAGACTGAAGATGACAAGCAAGAAATGCTATAGGAGAATGAGTTTGATACCGACCACCATTAAAGCCATAGATGCGTATGCTGGGGTCACCGTGTTCTGAATTAGTTCTTGTATCTGGGCAGGAGTCGTGGATACGGCCCCTGAAGAGGTGTTTCTCGTATCAGGGAAAGGTGCTTGAACTTGGAACGCAGCTAGAGCATTTTGTCTGGACAAGGTGGAAGGATTCTGCTTCTGCTGGAGCCCATTCTTCCGCTGTAAGCTACGACATCATCAATAAGATGACCAGAGTGTTTACAATATCTGTAAACCAATTTCTTCCGACAATTCTTGGCAATTTGACCAAAGCCTTTGCATTCATAGCAATGAGCTGGCTTCTGATTGGGGGCTGCCAGAAGAGCAGAATCAGCCAGAAGAGGAGCGAGGAAGGCCTTTGGTTCTTCAATAATGGCACGCTGTGAGTTTAGGCGAAGTTTTTCTCGAAGGACCTCTTGGAAGCATGTATCCAAGTTCGCAGAGACTTCTCGATTCATGAGAGCAGACCGAACATATTCGAATTCCGGTCTGAGATTCATAAGGAATTGGCTGATGTGAGTCTCCTCTACTTGTAATTGAAGAGCCTCAGACAGAAATCCCGAAGAGACAGTTTGAATAATCATAGCATCCCTCTCAGTCCATAGGGTGAGAAATCCATTGAAGTATGCCTGCACAGATTTATCGCCTTGACTGAATTTAGCAATTTCACTATCTAATTGAAATTTGCGGGCTTTATTAGTTTGATGATAAACTTTCTTGAGATGAGCCCACATGTCAGTTGCGGCAGTATATGCTTGAAGAGCAATGGCAAGAGACGGATCAATGGAGTTAAGAATCCAAATGACTACCTTAACATTTTCTTTAGACCAGGTGGCTAAGGCTTTTATGTCAGTAGTACTTGTAGTAGTAGGTTTAGTTATCGATCCATCAAGATAACCAAACAGTCATTGGCCTTCTATAAAATTCTTTAGATGAAAAGACTAGGCCATATAATTATTCCCATTAAACTTAACTAGAATAACATCATATTTTTCCATTCTTTTCAAATCCCGCTAAATGAGAGAGAGAGAGAGCACAAATCAGTAAGCCAGATAGGTGCAGACAAGGACCAAACAGTGCAGCAGTAATGGAAGAACCAATCACAAGTGACTTCAAACAGTCCAGTAGTAAAGAGGGAACCAAATAGTCCAGTAGTAGAAAAAATAGGGACTCAAACAGTCCAGCAATAGAGAAATTATTAATCACAATTGATAAAAATATGTAATCTGAGATGATTGTACTAACCAAGCATGAAAGATGCAGTTTGGATGGCTGAGATATACATCCAGAAAAAAATAACCCAACACAGTCCCAAATAGTGCAAAAAGAGTGCCAGACGACCAGAATTTTCTGGGCAGAAGTTGTCTGTGGGCCACACAAAGTGGTCCAATCACATATCAGGATTGATCATCTTGGAAGAGATCAATTGCATGACCTCTAGTCCAAGTTTGATGAGATTTGGATACAGATCCACAAACCTGTACCGTTGTGATGAAAACCTTTTGAGAAAAAGGACCCAATGTCGTCAAATGAAGAAGTGGTAGAACAGTACCTTAACTGTTGATGAAAGAATCCAAAAAAATCTTCAAAATACTCCTGAAGGGTAGTCGATCATCATGAGAGTGGTTGCTGGTAGCCAGAGATTGATCAGAGGTAGGCCACGTTGATCAGACGAACTCCAGGCACGTATCAGCAGAGAAAAGGGACGAGATGAAGATACACCAGTAGAAAAGCATTCGAAGATGGTTGGAAAGTCTCTTAGGCTAATAAAAAAACCAACTCTCGGAACCTTGAGCTCTGATACCATGATATTTTATGAAAGAGCATGAAGAGAGGAAGAGACAGAGACAGAGTTTGGAGAGAATAGTTGTTTGTCCATTGAGGATCGACCAACCATCTTTTATAATGATATTTACCCAAACCACATGCTATCAATCAGCAGTAATTACAATCTAATTACAATCATAATCAAAGAATAAAAGAATTATAATCTCTATACATAGAAGTATATCCACAAAACAAGCTGTATAATGCTTAACCCAATCCCACACATGGGATATTCTACATGGGCCTAGATGGGCCTAGAATAGTGTACATGGGCCTTTTTATTTCATGAGTTATCTTCTACAGTACCATCCTCAAATTCCATCGGGATGTGAGTGGTTTTGAATGGATAAGGTTGGTTGCATTGTTAGAGGAAGAAGATGATGGTTGAAGTGGGTTGTTTGGTGGGTGGGTTGTGAAGGTGGGTGATGATGTGAGTAGGCAGTGGATGGGGTGATGAAGGGGTGGAAATGTGGCTGGATTTTATTCTTTTTTTTTTTTCGCAAAAACCAGAAAAACCCACTGACGGCAAGGAGGTGTGGCTGGATGTCCCGATTTGAAAGAAGTTTGGAAAATTTAAGGCCCATTTTGAAAACTGTCTTTTATTTTGTCCTGATTTGAAATGTTCCAAGAAGTTGGGCCCCATTTTGAAATTTTTGCTAAGAAAAATTAAAAAAAAAATCCATGATTTGCAATACTATTCACGTTTTATTATTCATTTCATCCCCTTAAGCAATTTGTGATACAATAAGTTCTAGAGAAGATATGACTTGGAAGCTTCTGTGGTGTGTAAAACAGGACGTACCTTGATTCTTGGTTGCACAATGCATATTCAGTTCATCGCCTTAAGCAATTTGTGAGACAATCAATTCTAGAGAAGATGTGACTTGGAAGCTTCTGTGGTGTGTAAAATAGGAGGTACCTTGATTCTTGGTTGCACTAGATTGGTCTGCTATGTTGCTAGGAGAACCTTCCCACAATGTTAATTTTAAAAAGTTCATTTTATACACATACTTGATACATCATCTTGGATTTAACTGAAAACATTCATTTAGAAATGGTACCTGTAGGTGCAGAAAATAATGACCCACAATAACTGGGGTGCCTTAGAGGACTTATCCAAGGTGATGAAGATTAGGGTACCGTCCGAAAGCCTGAAAGAGAAGAGCAAACGGTCAGAGGACCCTGGCCTGGGCGGCGCAAGGCTCTCCGATGCCAAAGTCAGTGAACGAACTGGAACAATGGAAGGAGAGGAAGAAGAGAGGCAGAGTAACGGCTCTTTGGGTTAGATTGTGCGTACCTTGCTTGTGGTATGAGGCTCTATTTATAGAGGCTTGGGTCGTATCTTTGGATGATATCTTGGTGTGGGTCCCATGATTCGACTGGGAAGTCATGATCAGCCCACAAGGTAATAAATGCGGTCCATTCCAGCCCACTTTGCATTTAATGCCAGTCGGATCAGCCCACATCGCATTAAATGTGCGTCATGTTGGGCCAGAGGGTGTTGGATGCCTTTGGCGGTAGGGGTACCATCGGATCCGCCCTCGGGCCTTGCCCTGATTTGGCTTCAGCCGCTGGATGCCGCCCTGTCAGTGATCTGTCGAAGATTGTGGACGGCTGGATGTCGCATCTGTCTCACTGGCTCGCCCCCCCTATTCCTCCACGTGCCTGATGACGTGGGGGACGAAGGGCGCGAGTGGAAGTTCTTTCCTGCTTCGGCTTTCGTCCCGGTTCCTTCGGCCGAGGTGGGCACATGGAGTAGCCGAGCTCGGCGCTAGCGGTCCGGACCTGCTTGACTTCGGCCGGAGCCCCTGTCCTGGTAGCCGGAGTGAATCTGGTGCCACGTGGGCGGCACGCGGATGGCACGTGAGAATGCTTAGTTTCGTCTGATGGCTATGATTAGCGTAATCTTGGAGCTCTGGAAATCTCCCCACACAGTACCTGTATCAACTTTCATCTACTATGTGACTTTTTAGAAGGAAGAAACAATCTCTATAATCCTGTTGCAAAATGTGTATTTTAAGTTATTATGTCATTTATATTCTAGTCATAAACATGCAGCTTCCAGTGAAAAGCTTCGGGCTCTCACTTTGGCTGAGTCCATGATGTCTATACTTGGAGAAAGCTGGCTGCTTCAACAAATGAGTTTACCTGGTGAAGACCCAAAACCAGTTTATAGGTCATCTTACATGCTTGTGAAGGTTCATTATCTTTGTTAAATAACCACATGGTTGATTCTCTTTTGTGCTGTTTGCAGATGTCTCATACTTGTATTGGAGTCTTCAAGGGTTGAAGTTGCTGTTCTCCTAAATGATTTGGCCTACATGAAATACGAGGCTTCGAGTAATTCCTCTGCTGCTGAAACGATTACTTTGAAGCAACAGAACCTGGCCATTGCCTTCTCACTGCTGGAAAAAATAATTAAACTGATTTCAAATGCCTGTGGTGCCAATGGTAAGTTGACAAACCAAATTTAGCTGGCATATCAATTGTGCATCTTAGGCGCTTTGCTGTGGTTTTTGTCTTTCTAAACCTCCAAGTTTGGTCTGTCTTGGTATGAAAATTCTATAATTGCTGCCAAAGAAAACTTTTCCGATGTCATTCTTACTCTGTTCTAAGTAACTTATCAAGTGTCCATGCCTTTTTTAAAGCTTTTCTGGATTGAAATATATGTTGAAGCATGATTTTTGGCAATCAGCATGCGTGAAGTAGATATTTACGACCTTTGTGCATCGTGCTCTTAGATTCATGAGCCATGTATTACCTTTTTGCTTCTTTAAAGTAAATTAGCAGTGGTAAGGAGTTTTTTTTTTTTTTTTTTTTTTTTTTTTAAGATACGTGTCATCATTTAATAAGAGGGCACTTTATTGACCTTAAACCTTTTAGATTTCATTGGGTTCCTCCTCCCCTCGGTGATTATAGCTATGTATCACTTTGTAATAGTTTTCTTTAATTTCTTTGAGAAGTGTATCTCAGAAGGCTTTAAACTACAAAGGGTTTCCCTCCATTTAATTCCATATGGTTAGGTCACACATACATACACACACATCACCCGGTGCACGCTTGCCTATGGGGCCCACTGTTGGTCCATCCAATTGGACAAAAAACAAGGTCCTCCTATCAACTATCAAAATAGCAGTTGCGTTGGGACTTGAGTGTAGCGGCCAGTGGACGAAAGGCTACGTAGCGGGCCGATATGTAGCGGCGTGAATTTTTTAAGTGGTTAAAAGTGTTCAAATCTTATGTAGCAGCTAATCTTGTATTTTTTAGTAATTTAGAAACATATAAGGGTAGAGACTACTTTAGGAAAGGCTATTGAGGAGAAGAAATACGAATACAATATAATGTTTTAAATTCAAATTGATTGGCTCTAATAAGTTTTATACTGTAGCACCGTTATTTTCAAAATAGCGTAATCGCCTCAACCGCTACGTTCGACAATGCGTAGCGGCACCACTATTTTGAACCATGCCCCCTATATTGAATGGGTCCCATGGGTTTTACACTCATGCAAATATATTAGGCCCTACGGATCGACTGTACACCAATGCAAATGGACTATACAGTGTTAAACCCGTGGGATCCGAATGAAGATGACAAGACGATTGAGTGGGCCCCAAACTCCATAGGTAGATAGGCCCCACCCATATCTTCCCCTTGGTTCATGGTACCAGGTGGGGCCCACTACCAGTGTGCGCGTTGTGTACACGATAAGCTATGTATATATATATATATATATAATTGGTTCACACCAAGTCTTCTTTAGCGTGAGCCAGGGATTAGCTCTATTCGGTCAAAGACCTCAGGGATATCCCCGTCATTAAAAAGAAATCTTCTTGATGGCTCCATTTGCATATTGTCACCTTGGTTGTAATCAGTAAATCCACAATTAAATTGCCAAACTCTTGGCCTGTAGTAAAAATAAGGCGGGTGTCAAATTATGAATTAAGTAAAAATAACGAGGGGGGCAGGTGGGGGTGGTTTAAATTAAAAAAAAAAAAGAGCACTTTTTCACTTTTAACAAAGTTTACTTCTCAACTTCTCTCTAATTATCACACAGTTATAGTGAATAAATAAATAAATAATAAATAAGAGGCCAAAGGAGGAGTAAAAGGCCTAGTGGTGTCACATCGTAATATCACTTCTCCCCTCCACCATTTCCATCCAAACAGTAATGATGTAAAAATGTGACAGAACCACTTTCTACCACTACAAGAACCTGCACTTTTCGTCGCCAAAAGTCATATTTTCATCGGTAAACTTAATCACCGATGAAAATTTTTCGTCGGCCATTCGTCGGTAATGCGTCGTCAGTAAAACATTTTACCGACAAAAATAATATTCATCAGCCAAAATTACGTCTTTACCGACGCTTTTGTGACCTTTACCGATGCATATTTTCGTTAGCCAAAGTATTTATTTGTTTTAAAATTATTTGTTTTTACTTTTACCGACAAAAATTTTGGTCGGCAAAGATCTTTTAATTTTTATTATTTTTATTTTAGATTTTGCCGATGAAAACATTCGTCGGCACAGTCCCTTTATTTTTTAAAAAAAAAATTATTTTACATTTTGCCGACGAAAATTTTCATCGGCAAAGGTCCATTTATTTTTTTAATTTTTCTTTTACATTTTGACGATGAACATTTTCGTCGGCAAAGGTCCTTTTATTTTTTTTATTTTTATTTAATATTTTTCCGACGAAATGTTGAGTCGGCAAAGCGCTTTTATTGTTCAAAAACAAAATTCTTAGCTTTTGCTGATGAATATTTGCGTCGGCAAAGGCCCATTATTTATTTTTTTTAATTTTTATTTTTACATTTTCCCGACGAAAATGTTCGCCGGCAAAGGTCCTTTTATTTTTTTTTATTTTGCATTTTGCCGACGAAAATGGTCGTTGGTAAAGAGCTTTTGTTTTTTTTCTAATTTTTATTTTTTTCTTTTGCCGATGACAATTGTCGTCGGCAAAAGTATTTAACCTTTTTTAAAATTTTCTTTTCTTCATTTTGCCGACGAAAAGTTTCGTCGGCAAAATCCTTTTCTATTATTTTTTTAATCTTTTGCCGACGAAAATGTCCGTATTTTCCTAGGCAAAGGTCTGTTTTTTTTTTTTAATATTGTATTTATTTTTCATTATTATTTTCCAATAAACCTATTTATACGCCTGTTCATATACCTATATTCAACATAAAAATGCAATGAAAAAAAAGTTACAAAGTAAACAAACAACTATCTACATTTTTCATTAAATGAATCATCTCATTAAACTAATATTACTATCAATAATGATACAGTCTGATATAAATGTCCAATATATATACAAATAAATTGAAAAAAGTCCAACACCCCCACAAGTCTGCAACCGACCCCAAAACTACAACATTTCGAAAAGCGTCCATCAATTTGCAATGAAAAAATCAAACATTAAAATCTTTTCAATTAATTAAATTATAAATGAAACATAAACATGTATATATAAACTTTGTTAACCAAAAGTCCGATTCACTAACAGTCAATTCCTATAAGTTACTTTTGCATTGAGCAAGGTACTCGTGCAAATTTTTGGGCTGTTTGATGGCCGTTTCCCATTTCCAACCTACGACGGCCTAGAGTTTAGTCTAAATATTCAGAATTAAACGTTTTTAGGTTCAACTATCAAACCGGGAGTCCTCTTTGCGTAGCGTCAGTTCCTACAGGTCTCTCTACCCTCAAGTGAAGTGCTCGTGCTAGTTTCCGAGTTTTTCGGGGACCGTAACCCGTTCTGGAACCCCGGCGGGCCGTTTTCGAGCCTAAGTGTTGGAAAATCACATGTTTCGGTTGTAATTCTCTAACCGGGAGTCCTAATTGCGTACCGTCATCTCCTATAGGTCTCTTTACCCTCGAGCGAATTGCTCATGCCGGTTTCCGAATTTTTTGGGGGCTGTATCCCATTCCAGACCCCCGGCGGGCCGTTTTCGAGCCTAAGTGTTGGAAAATCACATGTTTCGGTCGTAATTCTCCAACCGGGAGTCCTATTTGCGTAGCGTCAGTTCCTACAGGTCTCTCTACCCCCGAGCGAAGTGCTCGTGCTAGTTTCCAAATTTTTCGGGGACCGTTTCCCGTTCTGGACCGCCAGCGGGCCGTTTTCGAGCCTAAGTGTTGGAAAATCACATATTTCGGTCGTAATTATCTAACCAAGAGTCCTATTTGCGTACCGTAAGCTCCTATAGGTCTCTCTACCCTCGAGCGAATTGCTCGTGCCAGTTTTCAAAATTTTACAGGGGCCGTATCCCGTTCCGGACCCCCGGCGGGCCGTATTCGAGCCTAAGTGTTGGAAAATCACATGTTTCGGTCGTAATTCTCTAACCGGGAGTCCTATTTACACAGCGTCAGCTCCTACAAGTCTCTCTACCCTCGAACGAAGTGCTCGTGTCAGTTTCTGAATTTTTCGGAGACCGTTTCCCATTCCAGACCCCCGGCGGGCCCGTTTTCGAGCCTAAGTGTTGGAAAATCACATCTTTCGGTCGTAATTCTCTAACCGGGAGTCCTATTTGCATAGCGTCAACTCCTACAGGTCTCTCTACCCTCGAGCGAAGTGCTCGTGTCGGTTTTTGAATTTTACGGCAACCGTTTCCCAATCCGGACCCCCGGGGGGCCGTTTTTTAGCCTAAGTGTTGGAAAATCACATGTTTCGGTTGTAGTTCTCTAATCAGGAGTCCTATTTGCATACCGTTAGCTCCTACAGGTCTCTCTACCCTCGAGTGAAGTGCTCGTGTCGGTTTCCAAATTTTCCGGTGACCGTTTCCCATTCCGGACCCCCGTTGGGCCGTTTTCAAGCTTAAGTGTAGGAAAATCACATGTTTCGGTCGTAATTCTCTAACCGGGTGTCCTAATTACGTAGCGTAAGCTCCCACAGGTCTCTCTACCCTCGAACGAAGTGTTCGTGTCCGTTTCCAAATTTTCCGAGGACCGTTTCGCTTTCCGGACCCCCGGCGGGCCGTTTTCGAGCCAAAGTATTGGAAAATCACATGTTTCGGTTGTAATTCTCTAACTGGGAGTCCTATTTGCGTAGCGTTAGCTCCTACAGGTCACTCTACCCTCGAGAGAAGTGGTCGTGCCGGTTTTCGAATTTTTCGGGGACCGTATCCCATTCCGGACCCCCGGCAGGCCATTTTTGAGCCTAAGTATTGAAAAATCACATGTTTCGGTCGTAATTCTCTAAATGGGAGTCCTACTTGCATAGCTCAACTCCTACAGGTCTATCTACCCTCAAGCGAAGTGCTCGTTCCAGTTTCTGAATTTTCTGGGGACCGTATCCCATTCCGGACCCCGGCGGGCCGTTTTCGAGCCTAAGTGTTGGAAAATCACATGTTTCGGTCGTAATTCTCTAACCGGGAGTCCTATTTGCATACCATCAGCTCCTACAGTTCTCTCTACCCTCAAGCGAAGTGCTCGTGCCAGTTTCCGAATTTTTCGGGGACCGTATCCCGTTCCGGACTCCCGACGGGCCGTTTTCGAGCCTAAGTATTGGAAAATCACATGTTTAAGTCGTAATTCTCTAACCGGGAGTGCTATTTGCGTAGCGTCAGCTCCTACAGGTCTCTCTACCTTGGGGCGAAGTGCTCGTGCCATTTTCTGAATTTTCTGGGGACCGTATCCCGTTCCAGACCCCCGGCGGGCCGTTTTCGAGCCTAAGTGTTGGAAAATCACATGTTTCGGTCGTAATTCTCTAACCGGGAGTCCTATTTGCGTACCGTCAGCTCCTACAGGTCTCTCTACCCTCGAGCGAAGTGCTCGTGCCGGTTTCCGAATTTTTTGAGGAGCGTATCCCGTTCCGGACCCCCGGCGGGCCGTTTTCGAGCCAAAGTGTTGGAAAATCACATGTTTCGGTCGTAATTCTTTAACTGGGACTCCTATTTGCATACCGTCAGCTGCTACAGGTCTCTCTACCCTCGAGCGAAGTGTTCGTGTCGGTTTTCAAATTTTTCGGAGACCGTATCCCGTTCCAAACCCCCGGCGGGCCATTTTAGAGCCTAAATGTTGGAAAATCACATGTTTAGGTCGTAATTCTCTAATCGGGAGTCCTATTTATGTACCGTCAGCTCCTACAGGTCTCTCTACCCTCGAGTGAAGTGCTCATGCGGTTTCCAAATTTTTCGGGGACTGTATCCCGCTCCGGACCCCCGGCGGGCCGTTTTAGAGCCTAAGTGTTGGAAAATCACATGTTTAGGTCGTAATTCTCTGATCGAGAGTCCTATTTGCTTACCATCAGCTCCTACAGGTCTCTCTACCCTCGAGCGAAGTGGTCGTGCCGGTTTTTGAATTTTCCGGGGACCGTATCCCGTTGCGGACCCCCGGCGGGCCGTTTTCGAGCCTAAGTGTTGGAAAATCACATGTTTCGGTCGTAATTCTCTAACCGGGAGTCCTATTTGCGTACCGTCAGCTCCTACAGGTCTCTCTACCCTCGAGCGAAGTGCTCATGCCGGTTTCCAAATTTTTCAGGGACCGTTTTCCGTTCCGGACCCCCGGGGGGCCGTTTTCGAGCCTAAGTGTTGGAAAATCACATGTTTCGGTCGTAATTCTCTAACCGGGAGTCCTATTTGCGTACCGTCAATTCCTACAAGTCTCTCTACCCTCGGGCGAAGTGCTCTTGCCGGTTTCCGAATTTTTCGGGGACCGTAACTCGTTCCGGACCCCCGGCGGGCCGTTTTTTAGCCTAAGTGTTGGAAAATCACATGTTTCGGTCGTAATTCTCTAACCGGGAGTCTTATTTACGTACCGTCAGCTCCTACAAGTTACTCTAATAGGATATTTATACCCTAATAGGATAAATCCAACTGCATTTTTTTTCTGTTTGCACTTTACCCAACCCAAGTACTAAATCACATATGAAAGAGTTCTTATAATTGGATGGAGGCTTATCTGCTTTAGGACAGCAAGCAACTGTTTTTTATTATAATATGTGCGAAGTCTGAAAATGGCAATAACCCTGCCCCAACCCTGATGAGTTCACAAAAGATACACTTTCATAGCATTATTTTATGAGTTTTCAAAGATAAAAGAACTCAAAATAATATTTTTAGCATAAAAATCATAAATTTCCTCCCCATCATGCTTTGCTCATATCTTTCCATTATAGATGGTCATTTGTATGCATATGAGTTCCAATGGCTTCCATAGAAAATATGTTAAAAAAATACTCTCAATTATGTTAATTTCTCTTTGTAGGTGTTAATTGAAGATTAATTTGAAGATTAAAGTTGAGATTCAAGAGTTAAAGAGAGTAAGGATAAGTTTGGAAGACAATTGGATAAAGAGATGACAAAGTTAGGCCAACAATAAGAAGAAAAATGAAAGACCTGGGTTGGTATTTTGACCATATCTTTTTACTCGGGTGTCCGATTGAGGTGATCTCAGAAGCATTGGAAAGCTTGTTCTAAGATCTACAAATCATATTTCAAGACATTTTTCCTAATTCGGACGTTTTGGGGGTCAAAATCGTACATCAATTTGGGAACTGTTTTCTAACTCGAGAATGACATTCATATGTTCATATTTTCATTCTTGTCTAGTCCCACATCGGAAAGAAATCAAAGAGAGCAAGGCAAATGTTTCTATATAAGGAAGGAAGCTCTAGGTATTAAACACACAAGCAAGGAGAGCCCCTTCCTCTTTACTTAAGCTTTTCATGTAATTGAGAGCAATTGTAGAGAGAAAGTGAGGAAAGCCTTGTAAAAATTAAAGATTTGGAATGGAATTGAAAGCTTTATCTTCTCCAATGGGTGGCTAATCCCTTTGATTGGATCTTCTAGGTGAAGCTAAGTTGATCCTATTCCTTTTGCTTATGCTCTTTATTTTAATTCCCTTGTTTATGTTCTTAATATGTTAGAGTAGATTTTTCTTCATTGCATTGTGCAACCTTCCATGCTTAGTTTCTATATTAGCATTCTTTTTACTATCTATGCTTAGGTTTGATAAATCATGCTTAGGAGTTAATATCTTTTGATGGTTTATGCTTACTTTTGATAGATAGTCATTAGGAATCTATTCTTTTATGAAGGGAAGAAAATCTTAGCTATTAGATTGTTAATTTTTATCTTAGAGCTTTTAAAGTTATATTTTCCAAATCTAAGCATTGATTTGTAATTAGATTTGAGTAATCTTTTTTGGGAAAAAAGAAGAGCATTAGTGTTGGATTAGTGTCACTTAGTGGATTCTAGATGATTCAATCATCCATTAGTATTGCTTGTTTCTTGTTTTATTTACTTTAGTTTGATTCTATTCACTTTCTCACACACTTATTCACTTGTTTTGATTCTCACACTCCATTTCTCTACTCACACCATTAATTATACATTTGATTTTACACTACTTTAGCATATTTCTTTTTCTCTATCCACTCATTTTCTATCTTTCACTTGTTATTTTCACACACTTATTCATTTGATCTATCTAACATTTCTTCATTGTTCTTGTATTAACCTTGTTATTTTTTTTTTGTCATTAACTTTGTTACTAACTTGTTACATAGCTTGTTCTCACTTGACTTTTTCTATTTTTACTAACATCTTTTGTTATCTAGTTCTTGTTTTCTTTTAGTTTGCATTTTTTTTTTATTTTCCTTGTTATATATATATATATATATATTTTTTTTTTGTTTCCATTGTTAGCTATATTTGAGTTGATACTCTTTTTCATTGATCATTGTTAGTTTCCTTGTAACAATCCTTGTGGGAACGATATTCGGACTTCCATAGTCTATATTACTTGAGACAACCGTATACTTGCGGAAATCGCCATCAAGTTTTTGGCGCCGTTGCCGGGGATTGAAGTACATAGGAATCCTTCATTTTAAGGATTTTCAACTCTCATATAGCTTAGTTGCATTTTTATTCTTTCTTTTAGTTTTCATTGCGGATTCTACACATTTTACTTGTTTGTATTTTCAGGGATTCCGCGGTTGGAGCAAGGAAAGAGGAAAAGAGCAACCAAAGAACTCTAACTTAGGAATTTAATTTGCTTTCTTAGAAAATCTTGTATTAGGATTCATTTCAAGGTTGTAATAATTTTTGAAGTTCATTTAATTTTTCAAAGCATTGTAATAATTAAGGAAGGAGGATGGTTGGACGATACCGTCGCGGCCCCCCAAGTTCGTACACCGAAATTGGTGTCGGTGGCTTGGGTCGACTTCAACCGAACTCCCCCCAATTTAGTTTGGGAGGTGCGTATTTCGATACACCCACGCATCCCTCGTTAGTGGGTTAATTTTGTTGGTTGTTTGATTGTTTAATTGCTTTGTAGTGCTTAATCATTTTCAAACACACAAAGTAATTGGGAAAGCACACACTTAGTTAGGGCAATCATACCCCCAACAAGATAAGGATTGGATTTCATCACCATTTCCTTGCCCATAGGAACTCATTTTCCTCACTACTTAGGAATCCTTAGCCTTAAATAAAATTTGAGTAGAAACGTGACCATAGGACATGAGCTCATTAGGAGAAGACCATCAAAGGTTGTACCATTTGCGCTCCTTGACGGAAATCGGTGCCTAGAATAGCCTTGTCCCTTAAGGGAGACAGTTCATCTATTCTAGGAGTTTGGTATTTAAGCGGAACCTTTGCCACGCGCATCGTGATCCCACCAATCCCCTGGGGGCTTGCCTGGCCGACTACGTTTCATAGGACCGGATTGGAGGCCTAGGTGTACTCTTCACAGTTAGGAGCTGTCTAGTTTAAACTTAGGTAGCCTTAGTTAAGCATAGTTTGGTTTGTTTTTCAAAATCATTTTGTTTTGCTTGTTTGTGTTTAAGCATTAATCCTCGTTCATCATCACTTGAGCGGACCATCACTTTTGGAGTTGAGCGGTAGTTTATGCACAATTGGTTACGTGTGCAGGGTCGTTTAGAGAGCTTCAATTTATTCGATATCCCTGTTGAGAATTTTGCGGACCCCATTGCCATTGAGGAAATGGCTGACGGAAACCCACACCCTCAACCCATGACTCTTAGGGAGTACATGTACCCAACCCGATCTACCCAGCCCTCATGCATCGTCATACCCACCACGAATGCCTCATTTGAGCTAAAATCCGGCTTAATCCAAATGTTACCAATTTTTCGAGGGGTGGAAAATGAGAACCCATATCAGCATGTGAGAGAGTTTGAGGAAATCTGTGGGACCATGAAGTATAACCATATGTCTGAAGAAGCCCTTAAGCTTAGGTTGTTCCCATTCTCGCTGAAGGAGAAGGCGAAAGCATGGCTTTACGCCCTACAGGCTAATTCCATAAACACATGGGAGGGACTAGTCGAGGCCTTTTATAAAAAGTTTTATTCAAAACAAAAAACGGCCTTCATTAGACATACCCTGAACAGCTTCCACCAACTGGAGGGAGAAACCATGTATGAGTACATGGAAAGGTTCAAAGACTTACTGTTACAATGCCCGCATCACGGATTCGAAAAGATCCGGCTAGTCCAAATCCTTTATGAAGGACTGGACTATCCCACCAAGACCATGGTGGAGTCTTTCTACAATGGAGTTTTCACTCAAAAGACAGCTGACCAAGCTTGGACATACCTTGAGGAGGTCACTGAGAACACTCTCCAATGGGAACCTATCAGAGAGGATCCCAAAAGACCCATTGTTGCAGAAAAAAGGGGCATGCATAGAGTGGAACCCAAATTCGAGGCTGAGGCCAAATTGGCCACGCTGACAAGGAGATTAGAAGCCCTTGAAATGAACCAGACCTGTCAGCAGACCACCCCAAAGACCCTGGAATCATTAAAGATGAGCCAAGCAGTTAGTGACCCTACTGCCCCACCCTACACCAATTGTGGAGACTTTACCCATCCTGGATCCCAATGTAGAGCATTCTTTGGTCAAAGTCAGAGTGAGAGTATGGAGGAGGTGAGTGCACTTTACCAGAATACTAGATATGAGCGGCCGAGGTATGATCCGTATTCGAATACATACAATCCTGGTTGGAAGGATAATCCTAATTTTTCATGGACCAAAGGACAACACCAAGGAAACCCTTCTCAGCCAATGGCCCAGCATATGCCACCTCCGGGATACCAAAAGCCTCAAGTACCCCAAGTGTCACAGGGACCACCCATGGTCCAAGGTTACAGAATCTTAATCCCAGAATCAGCAGATAAGTTCTCTAGAGGACACAATGAAAATGTTAGCCCAAAATACCCTCCAATTCCAGCAAAGCACTACTCAGAATTTGAATGCCAATACCCAGTCCATTGCCAAGCTGGAATACACTGTTAGTCAGTTGGCTAGGTCAATAGCTCAAAAAGACAAGGGTACCTCTCCAAGTCAGCCCGAAGCCAACCCCAAAGGCCAAACTTCAACTGGCCAATTTGTTGTCCATGATGACAAGGGCAAAGTCCATGAGCAGGTCAATGCAGTGCATGCAGTTACCACCCGTAGAATGGCCTCAAGGGAGGCTGACACACCAGAAGAGGACCCTAGGCAATCTGAACGGACCCAAGTGAGGAGGGAGCATGTAGTTTTGGAAGAAGAACCTGAGGAACAAAAGAAGGACCCAGAGCCTACAAAGGAACCTGAGAAACCAGTAGGAGTTGCCTCACCAAGTGAGCCCCCTCCTAGATCCTTTATTCCCAAGGCCCCATACCCTCAGAGGCTAGGTCAAATGAAAAATAATGTCCAGTTGGATAAGATCCTTGAAGTGCTCAAGCAAGTGAGAATTAACATCCCACTGTTAGAAGCCATCCAACAGATCCCGACTTATGCCAAAGTCCTCAAAGATTTATGCACATTCAAGAGGACAACCAATGTACCGAAAAAAGCCTTTCTTGCCCAGCAATGCAGTTCCATCATTACCACTTCAACCCAAATCAAATACAAGGACCCCGGGTGTCCTACAATTTCTTGTCAAATAGGGGATCATCACATAAAACAGGCTTTGTTGGACTTGGGTGCGAGTGTCAACCTGCTCCCGTATTCAATATACGAGGAGTTAGGTTTGGGGGAGCTGAAACCGACCAAGGTGACCTTACAACTAGCTGATGCTTCAGTTAGGTACCCCAAAGGTGTTGTTGAGGATGTTTTGATCAAGGTAGGTGAGTTTGTTTTCCCGGTGGACTTTGTAGTCCTTGATATACAACCACCAATCAGAAATGTCATGAAGATCCCGGTAATTTTAGGGAGACCATTCCTTGCCACTTCCAATGCCCTGATTAATTGTCGAAATGGTGTGATGCACCTATCATTTGGGAATATGACAGTCCAGATAAACATTTTCAACGTTGGCAAGCAACCCAGAGATGAGAGTAGTTATGAAATTTGTGAGGTGAGTTACCTAGAGGAGCTTATTGAGAGTGTAGGATCACAGTTAGTTTATGAGGACCCACTAGAGGCCTGTCTTGCACATTTTGGAGGTAACATTGATGTTGAGAATAACATTAAAGAAGTAAATGCGTTACTGGATTCTGCCCCTGCTTTTGAGAGGAGTCAATGGCAACCCAAGCCAGAGATCTTGACTCCATCGGCTGCCCCACCTGTTCCATCAATTGAAGAACCGCCCAAGCTCGACCTAAAACCACTACCTGACACCCTCAAGTATGTGTTTTTGGGCCCAACTGATACTCTCCCTGTCATTATAGCCTCGGACTTGGAAAAAGTCCAGGAACAACAATTGATTGAGATCCTGAAGAATCACAAAGAGGCTATAGGCTGGACAATTGCTGATATAAAAGGAATAAGCCCATCTGTGGTTCAACATCGGATCCATTTGGAAGAAAATGCAAAAACTTCCAGAGAACCACAGAGGCGTCTTAATCCATCAATGAAGGATATCCTAAGAGTGGAGGTTCTGAAACTACTGGATTCAGGTATCATTTACCCTATTTCGGACAGCTCATGGGTGAGCCCAGTCCATGTTGTGCCAAAAAAGTCCGGGATAACTGTTGTGAAGAATGAGGGAAACGAGTTAGTGCCCACAAGGACCCAGACGGGCTGGCGAGTGTGCATTGACTATAGAAAGTTAAACTTGGCCACCCGTAAAGACCATTTTCCCCTCCCATTTATGGACCAGATGCTTGAGAGACTAGCCGGTCATGCCTTTTATTGTTTCCTTGATGGATACTCAGGCTATAATCAGATACCCATAGCACCCGAGGACCAGGACAAGACAACTTTCACATGTCCTTTCGGTACATTCGCCTACCGGCGCATGCCTTTTGGGCTGTGCAATGCACCTGCGACATTTCAACGGTGTATGATGAGCATATTTTCGGACATGGTCGAGCGATTCTTAGAGGTGTTTATGGACGATTTTTCGATCCATGGGAGTAGTTTTCAAGAATGTTTGCATCACCTGAACCTTGTTTTAATGAGATGTCAAGAGAAGAATCTTGTTTTGAATTGGGAGAAGTGTCATTTCATGGTGAAAAGAGGAATTGTCCTGGGCCATGTTATTTCTGAGAATGGCATCGAGGTCGACAAGGCCAAAATTGATCTCATTTCCAACCTGCCACCGCCAAAAATGGTGAAGAACATCAGATCCTTCTTGGGCCATGCAGGTTTTTATAGACGGTTCATTAAGAATTTTAGCAAGATAGCTGCACCTTTGTGCAATCTGTTATCTAAGGATGTGCCTTTTGTCTTCAATGAACCTTGTCTACAAGCATTTGAACAATTGAAAAAGGAGTTGACCTCTACTCCGATAATAAAGCCACCTGATTGGACAATTCCCTTCGAACTCATGTGTGACGCTTCTGACCATGCTATTGGGGCTGTGTTAGGACAGAGAGTGAACAAATCGCCCCATGTCATATATTATGCCAGTAGGACCTTGAATGGCGCTCAGCTGAATTACACAACCACAGAGAAAGAGCTGTTAGCTGTCGTCTTTGCCCTGGAGAAGTTTAGACCCTACCTGATTGGGTCTAAGGTCATAGTTTACACCGATCATTCGGCCCTTAGGTACCTGTTGATGAAAAAAGATGCGAAAGCCCGTTTGATTAGGTGGATTCTGTTGCTACAAGAGTTTGACCTTGAGATTCGGGACAAGAAAGGTTCTGAAAATGTTGTAGCTGACCATCTCTCCCGATTACCTACTGACCTCGAGCATGAGAGCATCCCATTGAGTGAGAGTTTCCCGGATGAACAGTTGTTGAATGTCTCCCATTTCCCTTGGTTTGCGGATCTCGTTAACTACTTGGTCACTGGACAGATGCCTGATCACTGGTCCAAACAGGATAGGTCTAAGTTTTTGTCTGAGGTTAAGCATTTCTTCTTTGATGACCCATACCTGTTCAAGTATTGTCCAGACCAGATCATTAGGAGATGCATTCCGGAAGAGGACTTTTTAAGTGTGATATCCTTCTGCCATGACCATGCATGTGGTGGGCATTTTAGTTCTAGGAAAACCGCTGCAAAGGTGTTGCAATGCGGATTTTACTGGCCCACTCTTTTCAAGGATTGTCACATGTTTTGTTTGCACTGTGAGCGTTGCCAGAAATTAGGCAGAATTACGCGGAGGAACATGATGCCTTTAAATCCGATGCTTATTGTGGAAATTTTTGATGTTTGGGGCATAGACTTCATGGGTCCATTTCCGAGTTCCTTCGGCAACTTATACATTTTGCTTGCTGTAGATTATGTCTCCAAATGGATAGAGGCGATTCCAACTAGAAAGAATGATCGTCACGTGGTTATCAAATTTATTAAAGAAAACATCTTTTCTAGATTTGGTACCCCCAGGGCGATTATCAGTGATGGTGGGAGTCATTTTTGTAATAGCACCTTCGAGAATCTGATGAAAAAATATTCTATCACTCATAAGGTTGCTACTCCGTATCACCCACAGACTACCGGACAGGTGGAAGTGTCCAATAGGCAAATAAAGCAAATTTTGGAAAAGACAGTCAGTCCTACCCGAAAAGACTGGTCTTCAAGATTGACAGATGCTTTATGGGCTTATCGGACTGCCTATAAGACCCCGATCGGAATGTCTCCATATCGAATGGTCTTTGGGAAAGCATGTCATCTGCCGGTAGAATTGGAGCATAGTGCTTACTGGGCCATCAAAATGTTCAATTTTGATTTAGCTAAAGCCGGTAACCTACGCAAGTTGCATCTCAATGAGCTGGAGGAACTTAGAAATGACGCCTATGAGAATGCCAAGATTTATAAGGATCGGATGAAGAAAAACCACAATCTATCTATTTTGAGGAAATCCTTTGTACCAGGCATGAAAGTTCTTCTGTATAATTCTCGCCTGCATCTCTTTCCAGGAAAACTGAGATCCCGTTGGACTGGACCCTTCATCGTGCGCACTATCTATTTTCATGGGGCAGTTGAGATTGAGAACCCCAAGAATGGGGATGTTTTTAAAGTCAATGGCCAGAGGTTGAAACCTTTTCTGGAGCTTAAGGGCAAGGATGTCGAAGAAACCCTTCTTCAGGACCCTGTGTATATTGCATGAGTAATTTTCAGGGTCACTGACAACGTGAAATTTAGAGCTGGTTGGTAGGCAACTCAATAATCATTTTTTGCATCAACCCATGGTAAGGCGTTCCAATTTTTTTTCCCCTTGTCCATTTATCATTTCACAATTTACATTGCATATCATTGAGGACAATGTTCGGTTTAGGTTTGGGGGTGTTGCACTGCATTGCACACATGTATTTGCCTGTAAATATTTAGATTTAAAAAAAAAATTTCAATTTCTTTTTCTTTTCTCAAAAAAAAAAATCCAAAAATTTCCATGGGATTTTAGCTTGTTAATAAGTTTCGATATCTTAGTTTAGTATACTATCCAAATCCTAAAAAGAGTGTCACAAAATCAAGTCTTGGAAAATTTTTTGCACATTTAGCCACATGAAGTGTAGTCTAAGTGAAGAGTGGGCACATTTGAGTGACCCTGACAAATCACTAGTAGAGACTAAACCAATTGAGTGTAGAGCCTTTCTAGTCCTCCAAGGTAAGGACTCTTCTGCGCTAATTCCGAGTAGAATGAAGAGCTACTCAAACTCGTAGTTTTCGGCACATTTCTTTTATCTCATTAGTGCCTATTTTTCCAACCATTGAGGGTGTCATCAAAATTGCGAACTAACCTTGACTTGTAGCTTGTGAACACCTTTCTAGACCTGGTAAAGTGAAGATAGGCAATCTAAAATTAAAACCCCATAGCCATTAAAAACCTACCTATAAAAATATTTCCCTAGTAACTCTTTTTGAACCTTTATCCTTTATGCATTTTTCCTTAAAATTCTCAAAGCCTCTCCACCCAAATGAAAGGCCTTCAACCCATTGTTTTTGAGAAGTGTAAGGAAAAGATGAAGAAAGAAGGAAGTGTGCATTGATGATACTTCACATGATCTATCCAAGGAAAAAGTCTTCTCAAAAAAAAAAAAAAAAGGGGAAAGATAAAAAGAAAAAGAAAAAGGAAGGAAAGTTGAAATTCATGGGAAGACAAGAAAACAAAGAACAAAAAAAAAAAAGGGGTGAAGAGGAATCAAAGAAAAATCCTTCAAAGAAAACTTAAGACTTTACCTTCTCAGAAACCCTAAAACCTCATTTTCCATATTTTTACCAAACCCTTTCCCCTAACCCCATTACAACCAATAAAAGACCTATTGGATTTCAGGAAAAGTTAGGATGTTCAACAAGTGAGAAGTTGAGTGAGCATTTTCACCGTCAGTTAAATGGTTGTTCTTTCCATGAGATAAATTCTTTAAAAATTCTTTGTTCTCAAAAGATATGTTAGTCCTTTTGCCTTGCCAATACTCACATATAGAGTGATAAGTCAGAAAATCTAAGCGATTTTATTTCCGAGAGTATGACTGTGAGACTTGAGTCAAAACGAATGGATTTAGAAGGTGATCAAAGTTGTGTTTTCTCAGAACCCAAAACTGCACAAGTGTTGGCTAAACTCACTCAAATACACTAGTCCGGGACTTGAGCATCATTGAAAGATTTTTAGCAATTGGATAGTGTTCAAAACTTTCTCTCATTTTTATTAGCTTGCTAAAAACCCGAGGATATAAATAAAAAGAATTTTGTGGGATTTATTCGCTGAAAACCCTCATGAGACAAAACTTGTCCACTAAGGGAAACTTAGGGGTTTAAATGGCTTGTTGCACAAGCTAAGTGCAGCCGCGATTCCTGCGAAAGTGAGTTAGGATTTTTTTTATCGTTTTCTGCATTTAGTTAGTTTTCTTTTATTTTGCTCGGGACTAGCAAAATGTAGGTTTGGGGGTGTGATGAGTTCACAAAAGATACACTTTCATAGCATTATTTTATGAGTTTTCAAAGATAAAAGAACTCAAAATAATATTTTTAGCATAAAAATCATAAATTTCCTCCCCATCATGCTTTGCTCATATCTTTCCATTATAGATGGTCATTTGTATGCATATGAGTTCCAATGGCTTCCATAGAAAATATGTTAAAAAAATACTCTCAATTATGTTAATTTCTCTTTGTAGGTGTTAATTGAAGATTAATTTGAAGATTAAAGTTGAGATTCAAGAGTTAAAGAGAGTAAGGATAAGTTTGGAAGACAATTGGATAAAGAGATGACAAAGTTAGGCCAACAATAAGAAGAAAAATGAAAGACCTGGGTTGGTATTTTGACCATATCTTTTTACTCGGGTGTCCGATTGAGGTGATCTTAGAAGCATTGGAAAGCTTGTTCTAAGATCTACAAATCATATTTCACGACATTTTTCCTAATTCAGACGTTTCGGGGGTCAAAATCGCGTATCAATCTGGGAACTATTTTCTAACTCGAGAATGACATTCATATGTTCATATTTTCATTCTTGTCTAGTCCCACATCGGAAAGAAATCAAAAGAGAGCAAGGCAAATGTTTCTATATAAGGAAGGGAGCTCTAGGCATTAAACACACAAGCAAGGAGAGCCCCTTCCTCTTTACTTAAGCTTTTCATGTAATTGAGAGCAATTGTAGAGAGAAAGTGAGGAAAGCCTTGTAAAAATTAAAGATTTGGAATGGAATTGAAAGCTTTATCTTCTCCAATGGGTGGCTAATCCCTTTGATTGGATCTTCTAGGTGAAGCTAAGTTGATCCTATTCCTTTTGCTTATGCTCTTTATTTTAATTCCCTTGTTTATGTTCTTAATATGTTAGAGTAGATTTTTCTTCATTGCATTGTGCAACCTTCCATGCTTAGTTTCTATATTAGCATTCTTTTTACTATCTATGCTTAGGTTTGATAAATCATGCTTAGGAGTTAATATCTTTTGATGGTTTATGCTTACTTTTGATAGATAGTCATTAGGAATCTATTCTTTTATGAAGGGAAGAAAATCTTAGCTATTAGATTGTTAATTTTTATCTTAGAGCTTTTAAAGTTATATTTTCCAAATCTAAGCATTGATTTGTAATTAGATTTGAGTAATCTTTTTTGGGAAAAAAGATGAGCATTAGTGTTGGATTAGTGTCACTTAGTGGATTCTAGATGATTCAATCATCCATTAGTATTGCTTGTTTCTTGTTTTATTTACTTTAGTTTGATTCTATTCACTTTCTCACACACTTATTCACTTGTTTTGATTCTCACACTCCATTTCTCTACTCACACCATTAATTATACATTTGATTTTACACTACTTTAGCATATTTCTTTTTCTCTATCCACTCATTTTCTATCTTTCACTTGTTATTTTCACACACTTATTCATTTGATCTATCTAACATTTCTTCATTGTTCTTGTATTAACCTTGTTATTTTTTTTGTCATTAACTTTGTTACTAACTTGTTACATAGCTTGTTCTCACTTGACTTTTTCTATTTTTACTAACATCTTTTTGTTATCTAGTTCTTGTTTTCTTTTAGTTTGCATTTTTTTTTACTTTCCTTGTTATATATATATATATTTTTTTTTGTTTCCATTGTTAGCTATATTTGAGTTGATACTCTTTTTCCATTGATCGTTGTTAGTTTCCTTGTAACAATCCTTGTGGGAACGATATTCGGACTTCCATAGTCTATATTACTTGAGACAACCGTATACTTGCGGAAATCGCCATCAAACCCCACAAACCAAAACCAAGAAAGGGGATAGGTTTTGGAACTGACGTATTCAAGGAATGCAAGTTTTACATAATCACCCATGATACTGTCTTTCCTCCTCATATTAATAGGGACAGAAGCACCCCACCTGTGCACATATATGGGAAATCCAAACATATTCTTATGGCCATTCTGCATCCTTGTAAACATGTAAATGACAGTCCATGGGTTTGATTAGATTGAGTTGGTCACATCTGCCTTTTTCTTTGCCATAGCAAAAAAGAGGTAATTAGAGTTCAGTCATTGTCCTAATGCATTACATAGTTTTGCTAAAACATTGTCAAATTAGAGAACATTGGCATAAAAAAAGGAAAAGGAGGAGAAAAAAACCGTCAAGCATGTGCTTTTAAGCTCTGAATCAAAGTGCAGGGATCATAAAAAAAAAGTCAAGGGGAGAGACGTTTTTGGTGAATATCCCATGGGATAAAATAATACCTAAAAAGAGTGCAGAAGGCTTCCCAGGCCTTGACTTGAATTCGGGATGAAACTGAACACCAACAAAGTAAGGATGATCTGGCAGTTCAACTATCTGTGGACCATGATAATAACATAAGTAAAGAGACAGAAGCATCCTAGAGTAGAAATCATTGCAAGGGTAATAAAATGCAAGGCATAAATTGAACATGCCATAGCCCATATCAAGCCTGTCCAATCAGACAGAGCACATGTATAAATTGACTGCAGACATTGGTCATTTTTATTTAATCATACAATCTTGGAATACACAGAAAGCTTATTCTTGGACTAGCTCATGTTCAATGTTCTACGCATGATGAACGAAATGGCAGAGTTTTTATGCTACGTTATGTTCATGAGGGGCCTGCTGCTGAATAGACTGGATTTCACACATGCCACAAATGTTCCTATAGAGTCAAAGACCACTCTATCAGTCTTTCCACAAGTAACCCTAGAATGGCTCAAATCTGAATGAGGGTAACACATCAGAAACTAGCAATGAAAATTATAAACCATGTTGAAATGACACGAACCTCATATCTATGTCGATGTCTCTCATCTACATAATTCACATTGCCATATCTAAAAGAAAGAAAAAGAAAACTAAACAAACTAATTCAACTATGCCATATCTACAAATTATAAGCTTTTCAACTATGCTATGTCCCCATCATATCCCATCATAAATAGGCAACATAACAAACTAATTCACCATTTCCCCCAGCGGCAGTAATTGCTTTTTGAACTTTTTTCTTATTGTTTTTGTTTTTCTTTCCATGTTCATAGACTGCAACCTTATATGTATCTTGCATATCAGCCAATAAAAACCAGTTTACTGGGTGCCAATATAAATCGCGTGACCCATTATTTTGACCTTGCTATGAAGACATGTAGAAAGTTTTCATGCTACACTTCAATGATAATTCAATATGACTGCTACTACGAATTAATGATTCGATATAATCAGTTGCCTCATTTTAGTCTTCTTGGATTCTGGAGGTTTTGGCTGTCTCTCAAAGAAGAGCCAACTTTGTTTCTCTCCCACTCTTCACCTTCCTAGTTCCCATCACCATTCCATGTAAAAAGAAGGCCTAGATCAGACCTGTTGGTCTACCAGACTACAGCCAATTGCAAGTTATGCATATCAGTTAACTACAGTAAGTGCAACAAGTAAATTTATAAAAAAGAAAATCCAAGGCAATAAAAAAATTCTTCAGGAATGATATCATAGCAAAGCCGCTTTTTCCAATTCCGTTTTTCTTAGCATAACTGTAACAGATCTGGTAGACGGCTAGGGCTTCATCTCTTAGCACAACTTACACTCCATTCTCATTCCTCTTACAAAAAAAAAAAATGAAAATTAAAGTGTACAATTGATACAGAACAAAATACAATTGGGCCCCGTGGTTCTATATTTATAATGAGATGGGAAGCTACAACACACACAACAAAATCAAAGCAAAGTAACCAAACTTCATTATGTAACGAAACATGCAAACCAATAACTAACTGCGGACCAGCACCTTAATAATTGTTTGTTGCTGCTCAATTATCTTCTTGAAAAAATAAATTAGAAACATGCAATGTGGCAGTAACAGAGACTTCACAAAAAAAATTATATCTATGTATTCCAATCTTGATGGCATTAAACAATTAAAAGTTTCCATGTTGAAAGTTAAACAAACCAATAATAATGCACAATAACAGGAAATAGCAGGAACATAGAAAGAAGTCAAAATGAACTGCATGCAACAAACATACAACACCACAAAGGATGATGTGCAATTGGCAAAAGATGCATTTGAAACCCATGATCAGATTAAGAGATAACTACGATGAATCAACAGAGGAACGGGCCACATAAGGAAATGACATCAATAAAGGAATCACAAATACAGTCAGGAGTATTTGTTTTACCTATGGGCCTAGGTGAGCGCCCCCACCGCCCAGCGTCGCATCATGATCTCCAATAGCTGTGCTATCACCAGCCGAAGTTGTCCCTCTCGTGATATCCAATAAGCCGGTCGGATCCATCCCTGCTGCAGATGCCAACTGTTGAACGAGGGCCGCAAGTGCTCCATACCTCTTGTCCTGCTCAGCCTGCCTCCTAGCCTGCTCAGCTACTTGATCCTGCAAGGCGATCAGCTCAGACTGCGATGCCCGAGACTATGTGGAGGATGGAGAGGATCTCGTAAATATGCCATATCCATTTAAGTATCCAGACCTCTTCCCAAGAACATCAACAGCAATCTCCTCCTCACTCATCGGAGTTGTGATAGAGGGCTGCGACTGCTCCTCAATCCTCTGCACCAAGGCATCCTGCCATTTAAATCAATAAAGGATTTAGAATCCTTATATGGCATTATTTGTCGATTATTATTTTATTTATTAGCCAACGTACATGTCTTTGCTGAGCCACCTCGTTTACCCACTCTTTGCTCTTTTCTCTGTAGTGGGTGTCGCGGAAGAACTGAGTAATTGGCGGCGTTTGACCGGCATTCTGTGCCATCTGTTATTTGAAACAGCTTTGTATAAGATATTAATCTAGCTACATATTGATAAATTAATAGAGTCAATGCAGTTTCGTCATGTTACCGAAAGGATTGATTCCATCGGTGGCTAACCCCAGTCTCACATTACGTGTCTCTTGGGCAAACTCTGGATATTTCATATCAAATTCTTTCCACTCCACTGAATCAGCCGGATGCCGCGCTATCCTATCATCAACCCGCTTATCACTATGCCATCTCATCTTTGTGGTTGTCTTCCTTGACATATACAATCTGTGTAACCTCGGCATCAATGGGAAGTAACGAAGCACCTTATGAGGGATCTTCTTTCACTTGCCATCATTGACCTTGTAGCTAGGCTCTTCGCATTCTGGACATTTATCCAATTGAGCATTCTCTTTCCAATGTAGCACACAATTGTGTTTGCAAGCATCTATGTTCTTGTATCCCATGCCCAAGTCATGCAATAATTTCTTCGCCTTGTAAACCGATGCCGGCACCACATGACCTTTGGGTAAAAAGTCCTTAAAAATCTGCAGAACCTTGTCGAATGACTTATTGCTACACCCACTTTCTACCTTCACATGCAATATCTTGATGACAAACGATAACAAAGTATCTGAGCTTTTGCAACCTGGGTACAGGCCACGCTGAGAAGCCTTCAACAAATTTTCAAAATCATGCACATCATCCCTCTCTCGAGTTTCTTCATCCAAATAAGTTCCCCTACGACGATCCTATATCAACTCATCGCATTCATCATGATTATCTTCTGATTCAGCCTCACTCTTATCCGAATCATTGGGTTGAACTATGGGTTCCCCGTGATATATCCACCGCATGTATGAGACCATCATTCCATTAATGTGCAAATGCTTTCTCACTGTATCATAGTCCTACATCAGATGGTTACAACAATCATTACTCGGGCACCTAATCAACACTGCACCGCCCGAATTTGACTTTGCAAAATCAATAAATGAGACCACCCCATCTATGTACTCCGCATCAAATTGATTCTGATAACGTAATATCTAACTCATGTCCATATCTGACTGAATCACAAGTAAATAGCAATAAGACATTGAGCATTTATGTGCATGTTTTGGGGTTGTAAGAATTCTCCGGCTCTACTCCCATGTTTTGTTTCACCCTATGTTAGATGGACTTCTATGGAACTTTGGCTACCCCTTTTTGGACTCATTTGACTATGCATGAGAAAGTTTTGAACCGACGTTTCTCATGGTTATTACGGTTACATCGGGATCCATTCTAACTCAATCTTGTTCGGTATGGGACAACGGGGTTGTTTGTTTGTGGGAATTTACATGTAAATAATACATAAGTGACAAAGTTACATATCGAGGCCCTTTTTTGTTCTAAGAATACAGACCTATGCATTTGCTTGACAAAAATCTTGTATCTTCAAATAATTGTTAGGAGTGGAAATATGAAAGGCGGTCCATTAATTTTTGTCCAAAAATCTTCACACCTGTGACCTTTTGTCTATACGAAAATAATTCACGTCAAAAAAGGAACTGCATAGACGTACTTGTATTTTATCTCGCACCTTTCTTAGTTTAGTCTTTTTCCCTTTAAGTATTTTTTTTGTAATCTTTCTGAATTTTTCTTATAGCCTAAGTCCAATGAATGTATTTAAGAAAGGAAAGGAAATCCATGTGTAAAAGAAAAGTTCCTTCTTTGATGTCCATGATGCTTATTTAAGAATATCTCATGTGTATTCTTGAAATCTTCAATAATATTTATTCATGTTTTCTCTTCTCTTTGAGATTTGAGTCAGATATACAATTCAAACGAGACGGTCGAGCATTATGTATCAAAAGGCAAAGGGCAAGCAGTTCTGTATACCAAAAAAAGGAAATATATTTTTTAAATTATTTTCACCAAAAAAAATCAACAATATTTACCAGAGATTAATGGGATATATTATTATAATTCAAGAGAATGCCTAATTCATTAGTGAATCAAGAGAATGCCTAATTCATTAGCAAATGATTAGCATTCACAACCTCTGTGTAACTTATTCAAAGAGAGACAAAAGATTTGAGATATAAGCCAGGGCTGCAGTCATTGAGGCACTGATGGCAGCTATGATCTAATTTACTCCGAGGGGCTCTCATTTTTACTTGATCAAATTAGTTCATCACATATAAGCCCCTTTAAATAGAACTTGAACAAGTTACACATTATCAATTTCAAAAGTGTATACCACATTGACTGAGGTGAAATTTGAGTGGTTAGGTCCTATTCATGGTGAGTTGTATTCATTCAATGTTTCAAAAACACCAATCTCTGCACAAGTTAAATCAGATGGTAGCAATGGCCGAACCAGATAATTTTCCTTCAGGAGGCCAATATCAAAATGAAAAAATCCCTTGGGGGAGTGGCCATGGGGCATATACAGAAAAGGAATAAATTTTCTATAACATTGGGGGTTTTCCAAAATTCCTTCAAAACCAAATGGGTAGAGGGAGGAGAGCAGACAGAGAAAATGGGAATGAGGGAGAGAGAGGAGAGGGGGAAGGGAGGGGTGTACCTGTGCAGGGGAGGCTTCCACGGATATAAGAGGAGGAAGATGAAGGCTAACCGACCATCCGGGGGCTGCTGCTGTGATCGTCGCTTGCCTGGTGCTGCTGCGATCGTCCTGGTGCTGCTGTGATCGTCCCAAACCTGGGACCGGTCTGGAGAGAGTGAGAGAGTGAGAGAGAGAAAAGAGAGAGCGAAAGAGAGAGAGAGAGGGAGAGAGAGGGAAGTAGTAGATCGAGAGATGGAAAGTGCAGACCGAGAGAGCGAGAGCGAGAGACCGAGTGAGAGAGAGAGAGAGAGAGAGAGAGAGAGAGAGAGAGAGAGAGAGAGAGAGAGAGACCTATCTCGAGCGTAGGGATGTCGAGCGAGTGAGAGAAAAATGGGAGAGAGACCGAAAGCAGAGAGAGAGACAGAGAGCAGAGCGAGTGACGAGCAGGGGAAAGATAAAGAAGAAAAGAGGGAAAAGAGGACATTTGGCGGGAGAGGGGAAAAAAACGTGGGTGGCCAAATTTTCATGCCATTATTTTTTGTTGCAAAAAATTTTTTCATTGGTAAAAATTATTTTAAATTTTTTTTTCAAAACAAGTAAAGAAAATCTAAAAACCTTTAAATGTCGGTAATAAATTTTCCGACTCTAATTTTCGACGA
>CM022948.1:17306029-17311029 GCA_012931725.1 Litsea cubeba
TCTAATAATTTCCAAAGCAGCAAATTATTAAATACCAGTTGCTTCGCAAATTAGAGGGATCAAACAATTACGGATTTGATTTCTAATTTAGCAGTAGATTGCAACGAAAAATAAAGTAGTATGCATCCTAGCAATTAAACGAAACAATCATGATAACAAATTAAGCACAGAAGAACAACCCATATTCAAAGCATAAATTGAATAATGAAAATAAATTAGATCTCACAGTATTTATTCCGAGGCTTCAGTCTTCTTCAACCAATTATATAAATTAGCCACGCAGGGCCATACTAACTTGCAAAGAAAAGAGTAGAAAAGAGAGAGAGAAAAAAACGTGCAATGGGGGAAGGTGCTGTGTAGAATCTTGCTGTGGGTGGATTGCTTTATATAGAATGGAGAGGTAGGACTGTTGATGACTTGGTGTTGGATGAGGATTAGAAAGTGAAAAAAAATTAGAAACACTCAGAGAAGGAGAGTGACGTGAGGAAGAATCTTTTTTCTAAAGAAGTACATGGGTAGAGAGAGAAAAATTAAATAAAATATTAAAACTTATTACAATCTTCTCTTTGGTGATATCTTCCTATTCGGGTTTCTGTTGGACTCGACCCAAGAATTAAAGTTGCACCATTTTTCGTTCCGGACAATATGAGCCCAATATTGGATATGTTCCGGGAAACTCCTGATTTCATCAAATTTACCACAATGCCCTTCTGCTTGATTCTTCATCCATTTAGCATCAAATATGAGCACTTCTCTTACAACTCAGATCTGGAAACTTCTTGATTCAGCAAGAATCTCTCAAAACTCAAAACATAAAATTGTAGATCTTTTTCTTGGTGTTCCATAGCACCTTGAATCATCTCAATTGGAATTCGGAGGAGAGAGTTATGCCCAAATTACGAAGCGATGTCAAAACTATCCAAAATCACTCAATTAGCTTTGTTTTGCACACAGCACCTCCATTTGCATCCTAAAACAAAATATAAGAATAATGAATACATTTAGGCATCAAATAAGTATAAAGGACTAAACATTAATGGAGAAAAATATAACATTTTGCATTCTCATCAAATTTCCCCCACACTTAACTTTTGCTCGTCCTCGGGCAAAACTCAAATTCACTTTCCCAAAACTCCAAGTTTGAATGCCATTAACAAAGAACAACCAAGCTTTTCAAAACTCAAAACATGTCATGAATAAACATTCTTAAACATCTTACAAATACTTAGTAAGCAATTTCACTCGAAGATGGAGTAGACTAAATACGTAGACCCTCACGGAAATAAACACTCTACCCTCATATGTTTGATGGGTATCTGTTTCGCTCAAATTCATTCCAATGGAAATGATCTACCATAGGCTTGCATATCTTCTCATTCTCCACCACTGGGATCACATGCATAACACGAATCATAAGGACTTTTCAAAGGTTGTAATGGGGTTTAGGATCAAGGTGGGAAATATTTATGAATGTAGTTTAAAAAGCCATTGAAACTAGTGGAGCAAAAATGAATCAACTCTAGCTCTAATATATAAGACAATGAAAACCATTCACTCCATTGATCAACTTCTTCAATATGGTTTTAAAGCATTCAGAACATGTAAAACTCCTGCATTGAAAAAGAGATCGTTCAAAAGAAATACTTTTCATTTGCAGCAAGGAACGATCATTCACAACAGCTTCCACCTTTTTATGTATCACATATGAACACACCATTTCTTGGAATTTTAGGAGGATTCATGAACATGGACAACAATTGCCTCCATCACTTCATAAACTTTTTTTTTTCATTTCATTTTTTTTTTTTTTTAGATCTCATGAATTGAGGATGAAAACATGTTCCATTTAATCAGTCATAGCCATACCACAAACCCAAAACACCCCCACACTTATTTCTTGCACACCCATACATATCATAATGAAAAGCAATGCTCCACTAGATCTATGACTTAGGTAAAGGTTTTTTTTTTTTTCAGGTTCAGAGTTTGTAATGTGGGTTTACAATAAATGAAAGATATAAAGCTCAAAGGGGTTCAACAAAGGAAAAGATTAATTGCAAGGTAGGCTATTTGGCTTATGTAGCTTATAACAAAGATGGCCTTAATCATGTTCATGTTTGCATGTGTCTATGTGACCTCGAAGAGAATCGAGGCAAGTTCTAGAGAAGCAAATCTATGGAAGAATATGAAAGTCCGGGATCCTAACCCTAGAGAGGGGGGGGGGGTGAATAGGGTGATCTATAATTAATGGCCAATTTTAATTCCTTTTCAATTCTCCTTTAACTAGTGATGATTATGTGAGAAAGTGCGGAAGAAAAACCAATCAATCACCATAAGTAGTTCACCATTGCACAATGATTTATAGTGGTTCGGCCTCAATGCCTACATCCACTACCGGCTTGTGCTCAACACCCCACCGGATTTCCACTATTTATGCTTTTGCAATAGGCTAAGCAATAACCTTTACAAAGTTGTTTTTCTAGGCTAAACAACAACCTTTACACTATGCTTTTCGTAGGCTTAGCAATAACCTGTACAACAGTCTTCTTTCTCAAGAAAGTGTCTATACACTAGGAGAGAAATAGATTAAGCTCTGATTGGGTGCCTCTTAATTAGGCAAATATGAAAGTGAAAATAAACTCACACAACACAATGAATGCTCATGCTATGTGTGTGTGGAAGCTCCAATCAAGTTTAAAACATAAGCTCAATTAATATATGCTTAATGTATTTGAAGGTTTAAAGCACTCAAATATATGATTGAAGTCAATATGCAAATCACATGTATAAAAGTTAACTTGATGATATGAAACTCAAGATCTCACAAGTTGTATGAACCTAAATATTTCTAAACATGTGATGCATATTCTATGTTGTTTTCAAAGCAAGGTTTAACTAAAGTTTAAATGAATGAAAACAACAAAGAAAGATTCAAACAAGTTAATGTATCATGTTGTAAAGAAATCAAGGATTTTGGCTAAGCATGATTAACAAAGTTTAAAACAAAACTTGGTTTGAAATCAAGTGTTCAAATCCAAAACATGTGAATCAAAGATTAAATGGAAAATGGATTCCACACAACATAGTTAGCATGCTTGAAAACATTTTCCAAAAGTTTATACCCAAGCATGATACATATGAACAAGGAAATTAAAGCTTACTAGAATTTAAATTCTTGAAATCAAGCTTTAGCTTTTCCTTTGGACCAAACAAGCTTTCTTAGTTCATTCCCTTTGCTTGGGCATCAAAAACACCAAAAATGGCCTCTATTCTCGTCACTCTTTTTCTTGGAATGAACTTGCCCTTTATAGAAAAAGTGGTCCAACGGATGCCTGTCGGTCAACCGATAACTAGCCGTCGGTTGACCGATGGCTCAACGGTCATATGCAACGGTCATATTTTTTACAGTTCTCCTGACCCTTTTGCATTCGTCGGTTGACCGTCCTTCATCGGTTGACCGATGCGGAACTGATAGCCGAGCCGATAGCACAACAATCATGGAAAAAGGTGCCGTCTGTTTTTGGAACCGACGAGTCTCGGTCTGGGATTTCATGCACTATCGGTGGACCGTTAGGAACCGATAGGAACCGATAGGCTGACCGATGGGAACCGATGGAGTCATCGGTTAGCCTTGATTCACTTGTGGGTTGACCGATGGGGACCGATGACTTGACCGACAGACTGGTCAGGTCAATTTTCTGAACATCTGAAGTTTTGAAAAATGAACCTTTTGAAATCATTTAAAAACTCAGATTTGAAGGGTGACTTTATGCATTGTTTCATCAAGAAAAACATGATTAAAATCAAGGTTCAAATCAACCAAAAAAGAGTTTAAATCAAAACATGAGTAGGTTGAGTTAAAAGATGATTTTCAAGAAGAAACATGTGAACTGAAAATGAACCTAATGAGATGACTATTATGCAAATGCAAGACATCAAATTGCAAACAACTTAGGGTCTAACAGAATATCTCTCATGAAAGAATATAGTGAGACTGATTTGGATGTGTCAGTCTAAAGGCTCAAAATCTCACCAACTTTTTGTCTACCAAATTTAGTCACTACCATTCTCAAGGAAAGTAATTTCAAAAATCATGTTATGAATTTTTCAAGCTTAATTGAATCTTGCTCATGACATACACAACCAAAAAAAATCGTAGAAAACCAACAAAACAAAAAAAAAAAGAAATAAAACTCTTTTTTTTTCTTTTCAAAGATATAAAATTAAAACACAACCTAATATAAAAGTAAAACACAACCTAAATCCCTACCCCCACACTTAAAACTGACATTGTCCCCAATGGAAGGTGAATGCAAAGAAAAGGCAAAAATAACTAGAATATAAAAGCAAAAAGAAAGAGAGAAGGAACGAACTCCCCTTGGGTTGCCTCCCAAGCAGCGCCTTTGTGTTATTGTCGTTGGCTCGACACAAGGTTTCCTTTTTTTTTAATCAGTATAAATTGGATCATCAAGGTCCAATTTTTCCACCTCCTGTACTTGTAAACCTTCATAGAAAGGCTTAAGTCTATGGCCATTCACCTTGAACACTTTGGAAGTAGCTGAACTTTGAATTTCAACTGCACCATGTGGAAAAACATTAGTAACAACAAAGGGTCCAATCCAACGAGAACGCAACTTACCTGGGAACAAACGAAGCCGTGACTGATAAAGAAGGACTTTTTGATCAACTGTAAACTCCTTTCTCGAAATCTGCTTGTCATGAAAAGCCTTCGTCTTTTCCTTGTAAATTCTTGCACTCTCATAAGCATCATTGCGAATTTCCTCTAACTCTTGTAGTTGCAACTTCCTGTGTTCTCCACTTTCATCTATCTTCATGTTGAAATTCTTGATAGCCCAATAAGCCTTGTGTTCTAACTCAACTGGAAGGTGGCATGGTTTCCCAAACACCAACCGATAAGGTGACATACCAATGGGCGTCTTATATGCAGTCCTATACGCTCACAAAGCATCATCCAAGCACAAACTCCAATCTTTCCTACT
>CM022948.1:17316029-17356434 GCA_012931725.1 Litsea cubeba
TTTTTTTTAATTAAAAATAATAATAAAAAAATAAAAAAAAATAAAGATTGCAGAAAGATGACGTCAGCAAGGAGATGGCTGACGTCAGCCAAGAGTATGCAGGCGACAGTACTGGTGGTGTGTAGATGAGTTGTTAATGGAGAGATGGAGAAGAGAATTTGGGCTGAGATGAGATAAAGAGAGATGAGATGATGGAGGAGATGAGATGGAGAGATGTATAAAAGAAAGAAAAGAGAGAAAGTTGCTGAGTGGTGTTAACAGGGATAAAGAGAACAAGGAGTGAGTGTGGGGGTGTTTTGGACAGATGGCTTGGGTGGTGAAGACAAGAAGCCCGGTAAGAGAAACAGCAGGCGGTGTGGAGTTGAGAGGGGATAAAAGAACATAAATTAACCGACGGCCCCAAACTGCTATAGTTTTTTTTTTTATTTAGAAATTCACATGAAGCACAAAAATCAACTAAAATCAATCCCCGGCAACGGCGCCAAAATTTGGTCGTGCTGTCGCAGGCACCCAAATATAATAAAACCTTTACTCTTAAAAATATATGTAGTAGTGCGAGTAAGGATCGTTCCCACGGAGAGTGTTTAGCCAAATTTTATGCTATGTGATCAAAGATGGGGGGTTTTAATTATAATGAAAGCAAAAAAAGAATAAAAGCAAATAAAAAAACAATAAAGTAACAAATTCAATCAAATTAACAAGCATTGGTCAAAGTTAACATCCACCATTGGAAATTCAAAACTGATCATTGATGCAAAAATAAATCAACTCATACTTTGAATATTCATCATTGGAATTAAATTCCTACCTCCTTAATTAGTTAATTAGAAAACACGCGCTCTAATTATCCCTAATTACTAAACAATCCAAGACAAGCGCCAAAGATTTAATCTAGTAACAGCATTAAGACCTTGAGAGATTGATGAATCTAAACAACATAAGCACACGCGGTTGCATTTAATTTAGCCAGGTGTTCTTCCTAATATCTAATAATTTCCAAAGCAGCAAATAATTAAATACCAGTTGCTTCGCAAATTAGAGGGATCAAACAATTACGGATTTGATTTCTAATTTAGCAGTAGATTGCAATGAAAAATAAACTAGTATGCATCCTAGCAATTAAACGAAACAATCATGATAACAAATTAAGCACAGAAGAACAACCCATATTCAAAGCATAAATTGAATAATGAAAATAAATTAGATCTCACAGTAATTATTCCGAGGCTTCAGTCTTCTTCAACCAATTATATAAGATTAGCCACGCAGGGCCATACTAACTTGGAAAGAAAAGAGTAGAAAAGAGAGAGAGAAAAAAACGTGCAATGGGGGAAGGTGCTGTGTAGAATCTTGCTGTGGGTGGATTGCTTTATATAGAATGGAGAGGTAGGACTGTTGATGACTTGGTGTTGGATGAGGATTAGAAAGTGAAAAAAATTAAAAACACTCAGAGAAGGAGAGTGACGTGAGGAAGAATCTTTTTGTTAAAGAAGGACATGGGTAGAGAGAGAAAAACTAAATAAAATATTAAAACTTATTACAATCTTCTCTTTGGTGATATCTTCCTATTCGGGTTTCTGTTGGACTCGACCCAAGAATTAAAGTTGCACCATCTTTTGTTCCGGACAATATGAGCCCAATATTGGATATGTTCCGGGAAACTCCTGATTTCATCAAATTTACCACAATGCCCTTCTGCTTGATTCTTCATCCATTTAGCATCAAATATGAGCACTTCTCTTGCAACTCAGATCTGGAAACTTCTTGATTCAGTAAGAATCTCTCAAAACTCAAAACATAAAAGTTGTAGATCTTTTTCTTGGTGTTCCATAGCACCTTGAATCATCTCAATTGGAATTCGGAGGAGAGAGTTATGCCCAAATTACGAAGCGATGTCAAAACTATCCAAAATCACTCAATTAGCTTTGTTTTGCACATATCACCTCCATTTGCATCCTAAAGCAAAATATAAGAATAATGAGTACATTTAGGCATCAAATAAGTATAAAGGACTAAACATTAATTTTTTTTATTTTTCTTTTTATATTTTTTCCGACATTTTTATTTCCTCGCCAAAGGTATTTTAATTTTATTTATTTTTCTTTTTATATTTTTGCCGACGTTTTAATTTCGCCCCAAAAGTAATTTAATTTTTTTTATTTTTCTTTTTATATTTTTACCGACGTTTTAGTTTCGTCGCCAAAGGTATTTTAAATTTTTTATTTTTCTTTTTATATTTTTGCCGACGTTTGAATTTCGTCGCCAAAAGTATTTTAATCTTTTTTATTTTTATTTTTATATTTTTGCCGATGTTTTATTTTCGTCGCCAAAGGTATTTTATTTTTCTTTTTATATTTTTGCCGACGTTTTAATTTCGTTCCAAAAGTATTTTTATTTTTTATTTTTACCGACGTTTCTTTTCGTCGGTAAAAATAATTTCATTTTTTTTATTTTTTTTTCTTTTGCCGACGTTTTTTTTCGTCGGCAAAAATAACTTAATTTTTTTAATTTTTTGTTTTTTCTTCGTCGGCAAAAGTATTTTCTATATTTTTAAAATATTTTTATTTTTACCGACGAAATAAAACGTCGGTAAAGGTCTTTTTTTTAATATTGAATTTATTTTTTCATTATTATTTTCCTGTAAACCTGTTTATACACCTGTATCAAAAATAAACCTTTTCATCTACCTATATTCAACAAAAAATATGCAATGAAACAAAAGTTATTAAATAAACAGACAACCATCTCCATTTTTCATTAAATCATTCATCTCATTAAACAAATACAACAATCAATAATGATACAGTCTCATATCAATGTCCAATATACATTGATATATATAAATATATATATACAAATAAACCGAAAAGAAGAGTCTAACATCCTAACAATTCTGCAACCGACCCCAATGCGTTCATCAATCTGCAATGAGAAAAACAACATTAAAATCTTCATAATGAATTAAATTAAAAATTAAAAATAAACATGTATATATATAACTTTTCCTAAGTTATTTAGCGAACTTTTTTCCAGCCAAAATGCTGACAATCAGACGGCTGTTGCGTCTCACTTGTTTACCAGAAGTCCGATTCACTAACCGTCCAATGATTAAGAAAAAAACCTACACTCTTATTTATTTTGTCTTGTTGCAAATACACAGTCCTATCATTGATTGTTTCCATTCCACCTCAATTCAATCATTTTCTGCAAGCAGGCTCCATGTATTCAAAATGCAGGGAAATTTGTTTATGTGATTATCTATAATTATAGGTACATTTGTATTGTATGTTTTTGACTAAAATGTTCAAAGTCAATGGCTTGGCAATCATCTACAACATTGTGATATTTCCAATTTGATAATTAGCGAACTTATCAAAGAAGCATTACACACTAAATACTGTTAGTATCTGGATCAGGCGAAATATGTACCACATCTACACAATAGACAAAAGGAATATACCTTTGAAGATCCATGGGAACCAAGATTATCCTCCACCCTCTTCATCAACAACTTCTGATAAGCAGAGTCCTCACATCTAACAAGTCTCTCCCATCCCTAAGAGAACGAGATGAAACCTGTACAACAAGATCCACAATGTAACAGGAAATGGAGAGAATATCTGGTCACAAACAAAAGGAGGGGTGCAAATTCTGCTGATGTGTAAAATAAAAAAAAACTTAACTTACCTTGGGATCTGGCACTTTTACATATTCTGCTGATGTAACATAATGAGAAAAATATTAATTTCCTTGTTTACAAGTATACTAGAAAGGGTATAAGATGCAAATCAAGTGCTACATTGCCTAGAAAGCAGAGGTATGAAAATATGAATAGTTCACAAGACTGCATGCAACTGAATTATTGTGCCCAAGCACCTAGGCAAAGACATAGCAACACTATTATGAAGTTTCATCTGTAAAAGTATTACAAAATAGCAAATACAATGTAAACACTAAGAACTATAACCATGGCAGTTCATGAATGACAAGACAGGGGAGCTATGATTTTATGAGTACTTCACAAAGGTTAGTATGTGTATCTCATAGAACTCCAAAAAGCAGCAAACAATAAATATAAAAGCATCAAACATACACAAAAATTTCCATCCATTCCATGGATGAGTAATAAGTAATACATCCAAAGATTCAGCCCCAGATGGGCAAATTTCATTGTACACTTTGGTACTGAGGAGGAACTAGAAAAAGTTGTCTCATTCAATCCAACCAAGCAATGCCGGGCGATTTCAAAACAACTAAAACTACAATCTATATACATACATTTAGTAGATAACAAAATAAAAAAGGAGAAGGTAGAAATAAAACAACGTACCCCAGATGTAGGGAATTCAAGCCTGTTGATTCTCATTGCATAAAGGAACAACAGCAGTAGGATGATTTGCATATAAGGCCAAGTCCAAAGGGCATATACCTTTCATGCTCTTGGGATTCAATGGTGCCCCATGTGAGATCAAATGAAGCACCACCTGGGTGTGCCCTGCCTCAATTGCGCAATGAAGCGGTAAATCAAATAAGAATTAATAAGAAAAGGAACCAGAACTACAAACTTGCACGTCAAGCACATGCACAACTAGTACACCTCAGAAAAGAAGTTACCATTCCACCTGCACATGCTAAACGAGATTTATCAGAGTTAAAAGAAAGAATTGAACTAAGAGGTATGTTCTACCCAAAAAAAAAAAAACGGTATTCGGATACAGGCATCTATAAATAGATAAGTACAAAGTAGAACATCAACAAGCCAAATTCCTACATCGGGGATCCTTGAATGGTTGGGGTCCACTTGTGATTGGGCCGGAAAGAAGAAGATGGTTGGTTGCAGACGGGATGTCACTGTCAAGTGTAGGTTTGATGGATCTATAGTGAGATACAAAGCATGGCTTGTAGTTAAGGATTACACCCAGACGTATGGCTGGAATTATCAGGAGACATTTCACATTTGCACTCATGGCTAAGTTGAACTCCGTTAGGATTGTATTATCCTTAGTTGCAGACAAAGAATGACAGGGCCCTAGGATGTAAAAAAATGCATTCCTTTGTGATGACCTTTAGGAGCAAGTGTACAGGGCTACACCTATTGATTTATTAATTCAAGGAGAGTCAAATAAAGTACACAGATTGAAGAAGGCTTCATATGGCCTCGAGCAATCTCTATGAGTTTGATTTCAGGAGTTTCGTAAAGCCTTTTTGCTAGAGAAATGATTCAGAGGAAGCTGTGTCAATCACACTCTGTGAAGTATGGAAAGGGGATTACTGGTCTTTTGATGTATGTGGATGAAATCATTGTAATTGGAAGTCGTCCACAGGGAATTCAGAACTTAAAAGGTTATTTGTTTATTGAAGTACTATCATTGGCATTGAGGTGGCTGGGTCAAGATAAAGCATAGTGATCTCTCAAAGAAAATATACCTTAAAACCTTCTTAAAGAACTGTGGGCGATTGGACCAAAGCCAAGAGACTCATCGATGTGTTGGGATTGGTGTATGCCCTAAAGCCCACTAGCTGCACTCTCATCTTTTGTTACTGGATATTTACTGGTTATTTAATTGAATGACTCTTTTCTCTTTAAACATGTATATATATGGTTGTGTAAGGCCCATTATTTCTAGTAAATGAATTAGGTGTGTAGTGTCTACACACAGATAGGTCTAATTCATGGACACTGGAAACAACATATTTGTTCATAACTGAGAGATGGAGCTGGGCACTTCATCTTGGTATAAGTTATAATGAGAGACTCTCATGTATTCAGGGTGACTTACCTAAGTCATGGGAGGACTTTCCTAGATTTATCTCATTAGTGCATATGCAATGCATTGAACAGGACCATGGTAGGTATGATCTCTAAAATAGTACTATCACTAAGAGAGATCAAGTCACCTCATGCTACTGAGTGACCAGTGCTCTTAATCTTGAGCATTTGTGGATGAACTGACGAAGTCAAGTTCTTGTGCTTTAATTCACTATGGGTGAGATTCTTTTCATAGGTCAACAGCTCTGTGTTTTGGGTACTCGGACTTGATCAGTTGGGACGTGCAGATGCAATAAAGAATCTATGCCATCTAATGATGGAATGATCGTCCCCTTAGAATTATCCGATTAATCATCAAAACCTAAGATCTTAGTATATGGATGTTCCATATGGATATTGAACTTGTGGGTCGCTCCCTGGACCAAGAGAATGATATCCGGATGATGATTAAGTTAAGGATATGAAGTTCTAAGGTTTAGATGTAATCGAGAAGGTTGATAATACATGTGATAACCTGACTCGATTATGGATGTTACATAGAGGGGCATTCAGGTCATTACACTTAGTAGGTCGAAGACAACTGTAATTTTATGACGAGCTTATTATATTATATATTTGTCCCTAGAGTTCAACCATAACTCTTTAGTGGAATGAGTAAAGGTTAAAATGGTCTTTATGTTGCTATGGGTTTAGCATGGGCATTTTGGTCATTTTGGGAGCCAATGGCAAATATGTCTTTTGGTCCCTTCTCTAGTCACTTTCCAAGATTGGCATGGTTTCCTAAGTTGTTTAGATGACATTTGGATGAATTATTTTAGTGGAAAAATAATTTTGAGTTTAAATTCAAATAGGCTTTTGATGGCATACATGAATTTAATTCTAGATAAATTGTTTGTGGGCCATGGTGTGCATTAGTATGTGGGACGTTCATAATAGGATTTCCATGGGTAAGGTTTCCAATTTTGAGTAGGTCTCTCTACTTGGAAGGTTGGACTCCTCTTTGGATTAGTATTCCTATAAGAAAGTTTCCTTTTTTAATTAGAAACTTAAATTAGTAAGTGTTGTGCAACTAGGACTACTAATTGCCAAAGTTTATGGAATGTTCCTCTTAGTTTCCTTTTCTAATTGAAGTGTTTCTAAAAGGAAATAAATCTTTAGATTATACTTTCCTTTTAGGACATCTATGAGAATTAGAAAAGATAACTTTTTAGGAAAGGTTTCCAAAGTTTCTATAAAAGGGAGAGGGCTTTCCCCCTTGGACGTCCAACATAGAGAGAGAGCAAGTCCCACACGCCCAGCCCTTTGGTTCATTCTTCTTCATTGAAGAAAGTTTAAGGTCTGAGACTTTTTCTTAGAAAATAGTTCTCAAATCCCTAGATTAAGATCCCACCATCTTAGCCAATCAGATTTGGAAGTGAGATAGAGAAGAAGATCAAAGGCAATACTACTGCCGAAAATTCCAGCAATTTGTTTGCTAATTGCAAGTCTGAGTTCGGCCCTTTGGATCTATTTTTTCAGAGATTTGAAGTTTACAAATCTTCAAGGTAATAGTCTTCTTGAATCTTCTTTAATTATACACTTGTTGGTCATGAATTCATGGAGTTCTTTTGCGATCATTATGGCTGATTTATGCTGCCCAAATCAGATTTTTTAATATCTGTCATGTTACAAATCAGCCATGAACGTCTTCCTCTAGTGATGTTCAGATCTGAGTCGCAGTTTCTTTCAGTGGTATCAGAGCCACTCCATGTGAAATCATGATCCCATGTTGTGTATAATTAATCCTAGATTGATTATGGGCATGGTGGCACCCTACTAAAGTTATATTTAGATGCATGTTGTGTACAAGTTTCATTAACAATGCTGGAATTTATTTTTCAAATTTGTTTAATGATGTACATAGTGTGTTTGCATGCACTAACCTCTTTGTTTGCATCCATGTATTGCATCCTTGATGGTTCGCATGATTGTTATGTGGATTTGGATGTTTTTTTCATTAGTTGGAAAGTGTACGATTGCGCGTTTAGCAATCATAGGAAGTTGTGATTCTTTCTTTACTTTTATTCCAACTAGTCTTGATATAAGCTTTCTTAAAAAGCATAAGTATATCCAATGTAATTTGGGTTTTTATTTTTTATGGGTTTGCTTGTATAAATTAAATTTATTGGAACAAGCAAAAAGAAGAAAGTTTCAAGCAAGGTTACAAGTAACCAGATTCCTTAGTGGTGGAGGAGACAAGACTTCTTGGTGCAAGATGAGATCTATTTTTGATGTCCTAGTTCGATAAGGATTAGAAGTTCGAAGAGTAGGTAGCCATCAAGGATTGCATACTTTTATTTGCTCTTATATATGGAATGCATGGATGAATGCTTTATATAATTGCTATAATTGTCACCTAGAAACATGGCCACCATTAGGTTCTAAAATTGGCATCTTTTTATATTAGATTGTTTTTAGTTTGGCAAATTGTTTTAAACGGAACTTAGACCAGCACCTTCTATTTTGTCTAAGGTTTAAAATTGGATAGGGTTTAGTTTATCTTGGTACCCTTGGTTTCCAAAAGAGGCTAAACTAAAATCTAATTAGATGCTACCTATGGGTTTCCATAACCCAAGTTAGGTCTTTGACTCTTTAAAGGGATTTGCTCAAATGTTTTAAAGCAAAGGTTATTTATTTTTAAGATGACTCAAGTCATTGAGTCATAAATTTAATTAACCAAGTTTGCTAGATTTAAAAGAGCTTTTGAGTAAACAATGTAAAGGTCAAATAGTATAAACCCTAGTGATAAATAATCAAGTGGGAGAGGGGTTTTTGAAAAGACCCCACGGCCTTCCATTTTCGGTTCATGTTATCTCATTAAGGTGTTAGTAGGAGCGGCCACCCCTTCAGTGGAGTTCTTTACTAAAGACCGCTTTGATGGGTTAATGGGTAAACTAATGTGAATATTCGTAATGAGGTGTTAGTAGGAGTGGCCATCCCTTCGGTGGAGTTCTTTACTAAAGATCACTTCTATAGAATGTCAATGAAGTGTTGGTGGGAGCGGCCATCCCTTCGGTGGAGCTCTTTACTAAAGTTCACTTCTAGAATGGATAAAAGTCACTTCCCCTCGGAGGACTTAAGTCATAGACATTCTGGGAAATTTCATAAGAGATGGTAAAACACTTGACATAAGACGGTAATGACCTCTCCCTAGGAGTTAAGGGTTATTTGTCATATGAGGCCAAACCAATCAGTGATTGGACTACCACTGGATATGTGTATCCAGATAGTGATAATCCAAATAAGCATATCTTAATTCAACATGATTGTAGGCTCGGCCATCCCTTCGATGGAGGGTCTATGAGGAGGTTGAAACACTGATACATTATGATTGGGGTTAAATTATGTAAAAAGTTTTGTGCTTTGTTTTTCCTTTTATAACAAGCACCATATGCATATTACATATATATTGCCTGTCTAATTATAAACCGTTTCATATCCAGAGAGAGATGGGTAAAGATTCTTTTAGTCCGTTGATGTGCATTCTTCGTGAGAACAAACTGACTGGACCTAAGTACGTAGATTGAAAGAGAAATCTTAACATAGTACTCACTACTGAGGAGTACAAGTATGTCTTGTTGGAAACCTGTCCTGATATTGATGCTAATTCTACTGATGACCAGTTAGAGGCTGAGAGGAAATGGAAGAAAGCGAATAACATGGCTAAATGCTACATGCTCGCTTCCATGTCCAACGCGTTGCAAACACAGCACGAGCAAATGGACACAGCCTATGAAATCATGATGTCCTTGTCTGAGATGTTCACAGACAAGAGCAGGCCAGCTAGGCAAGCTGCTATGAGGACTATCATGAATACTAGGATGGCTGAGGGAACACCTGTCAGAGAGCATATGCTCAAGCTGATGGATTGTTTCAATGTAACTGGGATTCTAGGGGCTGAGATTGATGCAAAGAGTCAAACTGATATGATTCTCGAAACTCTGCCGGACTCTTTCAATCAGTTCAAGCTCAATTTCAATATGAGCAAGATGGACATGACTCTGCCTGAGTTAATGAAAGAACTCCAGGCGGCGGAGGCTATCATGAAACCCAAAGCCCAAGCTCACTTTTTCCAGTCTTCCTCTAAACTAAACCCGAAAGGGAAGAAGTTCAAGAAGAAGCAGAATAAGGGAAAAGGGCAGAAAAAGGACAATACTGGCAAAAAGAAGGACAAGGGTACAGATGGAAAGCCCAAAGGGAAATGCTTCAAGTGTGGCCTCAAAGGTCATTGGAAGAAAGATTGTCCCAAGTTGCTAGCCTCAGTTAAGAAAGGTACATCTTTTTCATACTACATTGAAACTTGTCTAGTGGTTGATTCTACTGACTCATGGATAGTAGACTCAGGAGCCACTAATCATATCTGCAATTCATTGCAGGGGTTTCAGATAATGCAGAGGATTGAGAAAGGAGAGTTTGCCTTTAGAGTTGGAACTGGAGCTAAAGTTTGGGCAGTTGCAGTAGGAGTTGTTACCTTACATTTTCCATGTGATAGGATATTAGTTTTAAATAATGTTTTCTATGTTCCGGACATGAGGAAGAAATTAATTTCAGTTTCCAGACTAATTGAATTTAATTATTCAGTTTCTTTCCATTCTGGTATTGATATCAGTAGAGATGGAAATATTATATGTTCCGGTAGAATAGATGACAACTTATTTTATATATATCCTATTGCTCCCACACTGCATAATGTACAACAAGAAAACTCAACTTCCCTTAAAAGGAAGGTATCTTCAATCAATGACACATATCTTTGGCACTTACGTTTGGGTTACATTAACCTAAAACGGATTCAGAGGTTGGTAGAAGATGGGCCTTTAAGCTCATTAGATTTCGAACCTTTTCCTCAGTGCGAATCTTGTCTCAAGGGAAAGATGACCAAACGGTCATTCTCTGGAAAGGGACTAAGGTCAAAAGAGTTGTTAGAATTGATTCACACTGATGTGTGTGGTCCTATGAACAAACCGGCTCGAGGAGGGTATGAGTATTACATCACCTTCACCGATGATTACTCTAGGTATGGATATGTGTACTTAATGCGACGCAAGTCTGAGGCGTTTGATAAATTCAAGCAATTCAAGGCTGAGGCGGAGTTACAACTAGGGAAACATATCAAAGCCCTTCGATCTGATCGAGGTGGCGAGTACCTCCTGGGTGAGTTCAAAGAGTACCTCACACAACATGGGATTGTGTCTCAGTTGTCTGCACCGGGCACACTCCAGCAAAATGGTGTAGCGGAGAGAAGAAACCGTACCCTTCTTGATATGGTAAGGTCCATGATGAGTCATGCAACCCTACCTATATCTTTTTGGGGATATGCCCCAGAAGCAGCAGCATACATTTTAAATCTGGTACCTTCTAAATCAGTACCTAGGACACCCCAAGAAATGTGGACAAGTCGAAAACCCAGTTTAAGACATATCCACATTTGGGGTTGTCCGGCCTATGTACTGAATGATAAAGCTACCAAGCTGGAACCCAGATCGGAAATGTGCTACTTCATTAGGTATCCTAAGGGAACGAGAGGTGGCATCTTTTATCATCCAAAGGAGCAAAAAGTGCTTATCAGCACTCATGCTAGGTACTTGGAGGATGATTGTATGATGCACCAAGAGCTTAGTTGTAAAGAAACCCTTGAGGAGATTCTTCCGGGACCTCCTATAACATCTGTACCAGATCCTGAGACAGTAGATGAACAAGATATTCCTTTTAACACTCCGGAGCCTCATCGTAGTGGGAGAATTTCTAGACAGCCAGAAAGATATCTAGGAGTGTCTTTTAAGACAGACTCTGAAGATCTGGTTGAGGATCCTACTAGTTATGATGAAGCAGTAACGGATATAGATGCTGACATGTGGCAGCAAGCGATGAAATCTGAAATGGATTCTTTGTATTCCAATCAAGTCTGGAAACTTGTAGATGCACCTGAAGGGATCAAACCCATAGGGTGCAAGTGGATCTACAAGAGGAAGAGAGGAGTGGATGGGAAGGTGGAAACCTTCAAAGCAAGACTGGTTGACGAAAGGATATACTAAGAAAGAGGGTATCGATTATGAGGAAACCTTTTCACCAGTGGCTATGCTTAAGTCCATAAGGATTCTCTTGGCCATCGCATGTCATTATGACTACGAGATATGGCAAATGGATGTCAAGACAGCTTTTCTTAATGGAAGTCTTGACGAATGCATCTATATGATGCAACCAGAGGGTTTCATTGCTAGTGGCCAAGATAACATGGTTTGTAAACTTAAGAAGTCCATTTATGGACTTAAGCAAGCATCTAGAGCATGGAACATCAAGTTTAATCAGGCAGTCAAATCTTTTGGCTTTGATCAAAACATTGATGAACCATGTGTGTATAAGAAAGGAAGTGAAAAAGCAGTTGCATTTTTGGTTCTGTATGTAGATGACATATTGCTCATTGGAAATGATGTAGGTATATTGTCATCCACAAAGGTTTGGTTATCCTCTCAATTTCAGATGAAGGATTTGGGTGAGGCCAGCTATATCTTAGGGATCAAGCTTTTGCGTGATCACAAGAATAAGATGTTAGCCTTATCCCAATCTTCATATATTGAGAAGATATTAGTCAAGTTTAACATGCATGACTCTAAGAAGGGCTTGTTACCTTCTAGACATGGAGTACCACTGTCTCGAGATCAATGTCCAAAGACATCTGAAGAGATAGAGAGCATGAGGAGAGTTCCATATGCTTCCGCTGTTGGAAGCCTTATGTATGCTATGTTATGCACTAGACCAGATATTTGCTTTGCCGTTGGCATGGTTAGCAGATATCAGTCAAACCCTGGACCTATGCATTGGACAGCTGTTAAGCATATATTCAAGTATCTTCGGAGAACGAAAGATTATATGCTAACATTTCGAACAGATGATCTAACGCCTTTGGCGTATACAGACTCTGATTTCCAATCGATAGAGATGCCAGAAAGTCTACTTCAGGATACGTCTTTACTCTGTCATGAGGGGCTATATCATGGAGAAGTGTCAAGCAATCCTAAACTGCTGATTCTACCATGGAAGCAGAGTATGTGGCGGCATCGAAAGCTGCGAAGGAAGCAGTATAGCTCAAAAAATTCCTATTGGAATTGGGAGTTGTTCCTGCAGTGCAAAAATCGATTGTCATGTACTGTGATAACACTGGTGCTGTAGCACAGTGCAAAGAGCCCAGGAATCACAAGAAAGGCAAGCACATTCAGAGAAAGTACCACTTGATCCGGGAATTCATTCAGGATGGAGAAATAGTGGTGGAGCATATTGTTTCGGTGAATAACTTAGCTGACCCATTCACTAAGACTATTACTGAGAAAGTCTTTACTTCTCATGTTGAGTCTATGGGTGTTAGGTTAGGAAGTAGTGATCTTTAGTGCAAGTGGGAGTTTGTTGGGATTGGTGTATGCCCTAAAGCCCACTAGCTGCACTCTCATCTTTTGTTACTGGATATTTACTGGTTATTTAATGGAATGACTCTTTTCTCTTTAAACATGTATATATGTATGGTTGTGTAAGGCCCATTATTTCTAGTAAATGAATTAGGTGTGTAGTGTCTACACACAGATAGGTCTAATTCATGGACACTGGAAACAACATATTTGTTCATAACTGAGAGATGGAGCTGGGCACTTCATCTTGGTATAAGTTATAGTGAGAGACTCTCCTGTATTCAGGGTGACTTACCTAAGTCATGGGAGGACTTTCCTGGATTTATCTCATTAGTGCATATGCAATGCATTGAACAGGACCATGGTAGGTGTGATCTCTAAAATAGTACTATCACTGAGAGAGATCAAGTCACCTCATGCTACTGAGTGACCAGTGCTCTTAATCTTGAGCATTTGTGGATGAACTGACGAAGTCAAGTTCTTGTGCTTTAATTCACTATGGGTGAGATTCTTTTCATGGGTCAACAGCTCTGTGTTTTGGGTACTCGGACTTGATCAGTTGGGACGTGCAGATGCAATAAAGAATCTATGCCATCTAATGATGGAATGATCGTCCCCTTAGAATTATCCGATTAATCATCAAAATCTAAGATCTTAGTATATGGATGTTCCATATGGATATTGAACTTGTGGGTCGCTCCCTGGACCAAGAGAATGATATCCGGATGATGATTAAGTTAAGGATATGAAGTTCTAAGGTTTAGATGCAATCGAGAAGGTTGATAGTACATGTGATAACCTGACTCGATTATGGATGTTACATAGAGGGGCATTCAGGTCATTACACTTAGTAGGTCGAAGACGACTGTCATTTTATGACGAACTTATTATATTATATATTTGTCCCTGAAGTTCAACCATAACTCTTTAGTGGAATGAGTTAAGGTTAAAATGGTCTTTATGTTGCTATGGGTTTAGCATGGGCATTTTGGTCATTTTGGGAGCCAATGGGAAATATGTCTTTTGGTCCCTTCTCTAGTCACTTTCCAAGATTGGCATGATTTCCTAAGTTGTTTAGATGACATTTGGATGAATTATTTTAGTGGAAAAATAATTTTGAGTTTAAATTCAAATAGGCCTTTGATGGCATACATGAATTTAATTCTAGATAAATTGTTTGTGGGCCATGGTGTGCATTAGTATGTGGGACGTCCATAATAGGATTTCCATGGTAAGGTTTCCAATTTTGAGTAGGTCTCTCTACTTGGAAGGTTGGACTCCTCTTTGGATTAGTATTCCTATAAGAAAGTTTCCTTTTTTTAATTAGAAACTTAAATTAGTAAGTGTTGTGCAACTAGGACTACTAATTGCCAAAGTTTATGGAATGTTCCTCTTAGTTTCCTTTTCTAATTGAAGTGTTTCTAAAAGGAAATAAATCTTTAGATTATACTTTCCTTTTAGGACATCTATGAGAATTAGAAAAGATAACTTTTTAGGAAAGGTTTCCAAAGTTTCTATAAAAGGGAGAGGGCTTTCCCCCTTGGATGTCCAACATAGAGAGAGAGCAAGTCCCAAACGTCCAGCCCTTTGGTTCATTCTTCTTCATTGAAGAAAGTTTAAGGTCTGAGATTTTTCCTTAGAAAATAGTTCTCAAATCCCTAGATTAAGATCCCACCATCTTAGCCAATCAGATTTGGAAGTGAGATAGAGAAGAAGATCAAATGCAATACTACTACAGAAAATTCCAGCAATTTGTTTGCTAATTGCAACTCTGAGTTCAGCCCTTTGGATCTATTTTTTTTAGAGATTTGAAGTCTACAAATCTTCAAGGTAATAGTCTTCTTGAATCTCCTTTAATTATACACTTGTTGGTCATGAATTCACGGAGTTCTTTTGCGATCATTATGGCTGATTTATGCTGCCCAAATCAGATTTTTTAAAATCTGTCATGTTACAAATCAGCCATGAACGTCTTCCCCTAGTGATGTTCAGATCTGAATCGCAGTTTCTTTCACGATGGATGTTTATCATAGGATTCGTATCCTAGAAGAGGAGCCAATAAGGATATTGGTTGGTTCCAATTTCCAAACATTTGATGGAAACTAATATAGTTAACAATTACTCGACCAAATATTTCTTATGCAATGGGGATGGTAAGCAAGTTCATGCACTCCCAAAGTTTCACACTCGGAAGCAATCTTTTGAATTCTTAGATTTTTTTTTTTTTGAATTTTCAGATATTAGAATTCTGAACCAAGGAAAGGCCTGCTCTACACTAAGCACAGGTACCCTGATTTTGAGGTATTTACTGATGCTAATTCAACGAGGTGCCAGTATGATCATAGAAGGTCCACTTCAGGTACACCATTCAATTTTGAAGGAAATCTAGTCAACTAGAGAAGAAGAAATATGTAGTAGCAAGATACATGTATGACTGTAGATCTTCATAAATGGTGATGAATGTCAACATACCCAGAAGAATAGTAAATTCAAGATCATTGATCATATGATTTTTTTAGTCCAAATGGGTTGACCAGAACATTCTAGCTCCTTGTGGGTCAGTGCCGAGCATGAAGCTTAAGCCCTAGGTATATATCAGGACCACATAGTGAATTCCACTTGCAATCCTATCAAAAAGTAAGATGGCTAGTGGACACCATTCATATACCAGATATATAACAAAATAAAGATAACTTATATCCTGTATCAATGCAACTTAAAAAACCCATATATGTTTCATCCTAGTCCTAGTCTCTTTTGGCCTTATTTGCATGGTCAAGTTCAATCCCTCACACATGGATGTCTCTTTATTAGTAACTGCTTCTGTTGATGAATGGTTGATATAAGATAAGCTCTATCCATTCCTGTAAAGAAAGAGACTAGAGAAGGAATTTGAAACCTCCTTTTTTTTCACTTATGCAACTCCAACAAAAAGACAGAGAGAAGAAGCATGGGTAATTTGCAAAACCCACATCAGAAAATTAGAACAAGCATGGAAGCCCAGAATTACATAGTTGGCAATAGCATTTTTTAGCATTATTTGACTTGATTCAATCAAAAGACTACGAAGCAAGTTGATAGTGATACAGTGATTAGGTGGGTGATAGGGAGACAAAAGACATTCAAGCAGTTAATTAAATCATAGAAATTCTGTCTAACAAATAAACAAATCCATACAAGGTTCAACCTAAAGCAGGGAAGCAAATCCGCAAATGGGTAAAATATCCAATATAGAGGAAGACCTATACAGGCATCACATGCTGATTAGTTGGCATAGAGAGTAGTCTGTGCCTCACCTTCTACATTTTAATTTACTCAACAGGATTGATTTCTCTACATCATTGCATGAAAAATGAAAAACTCTAGCTTAAGAGATAATATAGTCAAACCAAGATGCCCAGATTAGAACATGCGCTTAGAGGCTTTGTGCTCAATAATTGAAGCCATATACAGAATTAAACAACATGGGAACAACTCTCAACTGAAATTAAACAGCAGAGAAGTCTAATCTAATTACAGAGAGGGAGAGATGAAATGATGCAGCATTTCGTGTCCACAAAATCATGAATTAGAATGACCAGATGGGAACAACTCTCAACTGAAATAACACAGATAAAGAGAGCATTTCATACCTTCTTTCTGCGATTTGGGGGTTTTCTACCAAAGAGAGAGTTCTTCTTCTTTCTGCAATTTGGGGGGTTTTCTGCCAGAAAGTTCTTTTCCTTTTTTGCCATAGATTTGGGGTTTTCTGCTGCAAAGAGAGATAAATAGAGAGAGATGAGAGGAAGATATGGCCGGGTTTTGGAGAGAGAGAAAGAGAAAGAGAGACTTAGTAGTGGTGGGTCTGCCCTTGGATTTGAGAGTGGGTTTGGACGGTGGGGAAGCCTGACAGTGCTGGGTCGATGACGGTGGTGGAAGGAGCCTCCTCAATTCCCTCCGAACCTACACCCACATCCTCCGCCTATGCCTCTCCAACCCCAAGAAGCCCTTCCCGCCGTCCGATCTCCACCCAGCCGCCTGCGCCCTCCACGACAGCCTCATACTCTTCGAATCGGACCCGGTCCTCATGCTTGATATCGCCGGGCTGTGCGAGGAGTGGTGGAAGGAGCACCTCCCCGGGTGTGAAACCCTAATTTCTCAGGCGCTGACGGAAGGGAAGAAGCTCGATGTCCGGAGGGTTTGAGCTCTCCGTGACGCGCTCTCGCTGCTTCATTTCGACGATGAGAGTATTGAGGATTGGAAAATGAAAAGTGAAACCGGGAGAAAGGGAAAAAGGGCAGAGCGTGGGAGAAGGGAAAAAACTGGGGAAGGGAAAAATAAGATGAAACGAATTTAAAAGAGAAAAGAAAAGAGGGCAGAGCGCGGGAGAGGGAGAAAAAACTTGAAAGTTTAATGCCACTAATTTTCGTCCCAAAAGAAATAAAATTTGTATCGGTAAAAATTATTTTATTTTTATTATTTCAAAATATGAAGTCTACCAACCTTTAAACGTCGGTAATAAATATTTCGATGCTAATTTTCATCGATAAAAAATATGTCGATAAAGGACTCTGATTTTTAATTTTCCTAAAAATAGAGTTAAACATTACCGATGTTTTACAAAAAAAAAACGCCGCTAAACGTTCATTTTATCGACGTCATATAATTCGTCGATAATAGTCTCTGATAGTTTTACCGGCGTAAAATAAAAATAAAAAAAAAGATGATTTTCCAACACTTAGGCTCGAAAACGGCCTGCGGGGGGAGGAAGAAGAGAACATATGAAGAGAGAGAGAGAGAGAATCAAGGGAGAGAGGGAGTGGTGTGCAGGTGGGCGCAGGGCGGAACAGAGGAGAAAGCAGGGGAGAAGGAGAGGAATAGGGAAAGAAGAAGAGAAGAAAAAAGAGAGAGAGAGCCGAGGGAGAGAGGGAGTGATGTGCAGGTGCGCAGGCGAGGGGAACAAAATCATTTCGTGTCCACAACCACCCACTACACTGCCATCACCACCCGGCTTGCATAGCCACTGCACTCACCTTGCACCACCTTCGGAGAAAGAATTATAATGGTAGAATTTAAGTTCATCATACGACTTCAACTTCGGAGATAGAAATATAATGGTAAAATTTAAGTTCATCATACGACTTCAAATTCGACACTTATTTAAAATAATAGAAGTAGGGCAAGTGTACAAGCTTGACAGTCACGTGTAGACCAAAAGTTTGTCCTATGACCAAATTCAGATTGAATTGTTTGAGAGTCAGTTTCTTTCCTTTCATATATTTCATTTCGAATTTAAAAACAAATGACATGGGAGGTACACCTAAAAACTGAGGAGATGATGCATCTTCTGGAGTTACCTGCTTATATTTCTTGTAGATTTGCTTAGTTACTATGTACTTGGATTCATCATTAATCGACATGGCATTGCACATCTCAGCCTGGTACTCATCGTAATGAGGCTCCCATTTCTTCGAACAAGCGTATGAAACTATTGGGCCAAAATTCATATTCCAACAACTACTAGCACCGATTTTTTTCTTTTTCTTTCTAAGAGAAGAATGCCATAAACCTAGATCTAGATCTCAATCACATTCACACCACATCCTTCAAGACCTCACTCTATCATCCATGTCAGCAATTGTTTTACCGAATTAAAATAAAAATCAAAAAGGATTTTCTAACACTTAGGATCGAAAAACGGCCACCGGGGGTCCGGAACAGGAAACGGCCACCTAAAAATTTGGAAACCGGCGCGAGCACTTTGCTTAAGGATAAAGTAAATTGACGGAACTGACGGTTTGGAAATAGGACTCTCGGTTAGAGAAATAAAAACAAAACATAGGATTTTCCAATACTTAGGTTCGAAAACGGCCCGCAGGGCGTACGGAACGGGAAAAGGCTCCGAAAAAATTGGAAACCGACACGAGCACCTCGCTCGAGGCGAAATTAACTTGCAGGAACTGACGGCTCGTAAATCGAAATCCTGGATAATGAATTAACCCTTAAAACGTTGGATTTTTAACACTTAGGTTCAGTTTGGCATCTCTACTTTTCTCTTCTTATTGGCTTAAAACTGATGGAATCCAGTTTTAGCATGTTTTGGATGAAGCTTCTACTGTGTCCATTTCAAATGGCACTAAGACAAACATTTGTGATCCAAACCGTTGATCATGTTGGGGGGGGGGGGGGGGGGGGGCTAAAAACGGCTATGATACCAAAAGTCAACCATTGGATCATTATAGATTGTGATGTATTGATGAAAACGTACAGACCATTAGATCATCATTTATGGAATTTTGTACGCCCTATTTTCGCAATCCAAATTTTTAGTCCTCTTCAAAAGGTCATTTATAGTTATAGGTCCCAACCCCAAATGTTGATTCAATATGGATCATGAAATGTATTTGAAATAAATATCAATCGTTGGATTAATGCATGGTTACTATAGTGCATTCACGAGTTAAGACATGCAGTCCGTTTTTTCTACATTTCTGAACAATCTGGATCTCTAATGCAAGATATGGACCATGAACCCCCTTTATATGGCAAGTAACGTTTACTGGATCAAATTCCAACGATTGATCCTTCATGTATTGTAAGATATTGACAAAAAGGACCAAAGGGTTAATGGTTCAATTTTAATTTTTGTGGGCCACTTTTTCCCGATCTAAACCCAAAATCCTCTTTAGGAGATCAACAATGATTATCTGGTCAAATCTTATCGCTTGATTCATCATGGATATAATTATTTTATTTTCGTCGGTAAAATGAATATAAAAATAAATAAACAGATTTACCGACGTTTAATTTCGTCGGTAAAAGTAAAAAATAAAAATTTAAAAAGATATTTACCGACGTGTTTATTTTTGTTGGTAACATGATCGTAAAAATAGATGAAAATTAATAAACATATTTACCGACGACTAATTTAATCGGTTAAGGTAAAAAATAAAAATTTAAAAAGATATTTACCGATGTTTTTATTTTCGTCGGTACAATTAATATAAAAATAAATAAAAATTAATAAACATATTTATCGATGTTTGTATTTTCGCATGTAAAATTAATATAAAAATAAATAAATAAATATTCATAAACATATTTACCGACATTTAATTTCGTCGGTAAAAATAAAAAAGAAAATTAAAAGCATATTTACCAATGTTTTATTTCATCAGTAAATTTTAAAAAATAATTTTTTTTTTAAATTTAAGAATGGCCTTTGCCGACGTTTTATTAAAAAACGTCGGTAAATGGTGAACTTTTGGCCACGTTTTTTAGAAACGTCGGTAAAAGTCCATACTTTTGCCAACGTTGTGAAAAAAGTCGGTAAAGGATACAGTTTTGGCCACGCTTTTTACGAAACGTCGGTAAAAGTCTTTACTTTTGCCGATGTTTTAAAAAACGTCGGCAAAGGGTAGATTTTTGCCCACGTTTTTCATAAAATGTGGGCAAAAGTCTACCCTTTGCCGACGTTTTTTAAAAACGTCGGTAAAGGTCTACCCTTTACCGACGAAAATAAAAACATCGGCAAAGGTATACCCTTTACCGACAATTTTTAAAAAACGTGGCTAAAAGTGCAACTTGTTGTAGTGTATTCAAAACATTTATGAGCATTTTTCAATACATTTGATTGGCATTCCATTATTAAAAACATTTTTTTCCAAAAAATAATAAAAATCCAAAAATAAAAGATAAATAAAAGCAAAAAAACAAGCAATATATGTTGGAGTAATCTTTGGGAAACATAGATCTAAAATCTAGGAGCCCTTTTCGAGACATTGATTGGGATTCAATTACTAAAATTTTTTTTTTTTTTTACAAAAAAGAAATCCGAAAATAATAAAAGGAAAAAATTTGAAAATAATAATATATATATAAAAAAAACAAAAGGTATGCATGCAAGATCAAAAGGAAGCATGGATCTACAATAAAACAAGACAATGATGCCATTATAATGTGATTCATGGTAGTTAGAGGATGATAATCTCAAAAAGTTGAAAAAAAAAACACATACCTAAATGAAGATCGATTCTTGTTTAGAATCTTTAGATTCCTTAAAATAGTTGAGTATCTTGATTTGGGGACGCAAATCTTGAAAAAATGGAGTTAGTGACTACTTAGGACCACAAGAAGAAAGTGACAGTGAAGTGAGTGAAGAGAGGTGGAAGAAGGATGCAAAGAGGGTTAAAAAACCCTAATTTCGTCAAAAGAAGGGGTTTTATACCCCCCACAATACGTGGCGGCCGCTACAGACCGCTACGCATGCGACGGCCGACACATCGACCGTAGCGTAACGGCCAGCGCCGCTACGGCCGATATATCGCGTAGCGGACGCATTTTTTATCCATGGAGACCAGTCATAAAATTAAACAGTTTCTCATCCTCATACATGTTTTTCACATCAAGCATGGGAGAGGAGAACTGTTTAACATATTCTCGAATTGCGCCAGTATGTTTGAGTTTTCTCAAAGCGTCATGTGCCACCGTGCCACCCAGGCCACGTTACAGGGCAGGAATTGATCCTTCAATTCCTTCTTCAGATTGTCCCACGATGTGATCTTTGCACGACCTGCCTCCTGGTCGTTGTCTACACGCGTTCGCCACCAAAGCTTCACGTCACCAGCAAGATACATGCTAGCGATAGTCACCATTTCTTCAACAAGAGTATGAACAGCCTTGAAATACTGTTCTATATCCCAAAGAAAGTTTTCCAGATCCTTTGCACTCTGAGCACCAAAGAAGGATTTCAGTTCAGGAACTTTGACCCGTCTCTTCTCTGAACCAGCAACCGAACCATGAATGGCCCTCTTCACCAGGGTCAATTCATTAGAAAGAGAATCAAACTGATGTTGCCCTTGGTCCATCCAAGACAGGAAATCTACACGCAGTTCCTCCAACTGCGCAGGACGTTCCTTCAGCAACTCCTAAATTGATTTCGTCTTCTCAGCCAATACCATCAGCCTTGGGCCGAAGGTAATTTGCTGAGCGTTTGCATCATTCAGGCTTTCAACCTTCTCTTCCAGACGAAGAACGTGCTCTCGAACTTGTTCCAGCGCTGACTTTGACATTATCAGTGGACTGAAATTACTCCCAGTTTACTGAAACTGAGGCTCTGATACCAGTTGTCACGGAGTAGATTTTTCGTCTATAAATCTTTGCCGTGTGGCGTTAAGGACACCAGTCACTTAACCAGCCAACCAACAAACACACACACAAACAACAGTAAAGGAATATGAAGGAGACAATTGCAGACAACACAATGCAAATACAGATCACTTGATTAATTTGGCACTAGCCCTCTCTTCTTATTAATCAAAACTGTTGGACAAGCCCTTACAAAGAATTACCACTCATAACTCTCTATAACACTCTCATAGAAAGATCCCTCTTAAATCTCTGTCTTGATTTAGATAATTTTTTTTCCAAAATAATATCCACAATGAGTCATTTCCATCACACGGCCCTCCCATTATTGGTATGCATTCAAATGGGTGCCATGGGGGCTTGGAGTTTTACATCTTATGCAATTCATGAGAGGTAGCTAATCTTAGCAGACCCTGAATCATCAAACCCTGGAACTTCTCGGTGCCCCCTTACCTGCAACCAAGCCTTTCAATTCCACAGGAGGACAGGAGGATCCCACACACCAACCAATATGCATAGTATGGATATCACAAGGCCCCATCCTAGATCTTTTGCATTGCATTTATGACTAGGGCTTCTCTGTTTATGTGTAACGAAATCTCAAGATAACTTTTTTTCTTCTTTTCAGAATATGCCCGCTGGGCCAACCGTTTTCCGCACATCAAACAAATCGTGGAACGATCATCCTGCCTGCAGCCCTAGACAACTTGGTTTTCGCTCTAGTTTGAACTCACTGTACTTCAGTTCAAACCCACCTATCAAGCAGAGAAAGGGACAATGATCATTCCCCCGCGACATTCTAGGGAAGCTCCTTTCAACAACCAAAGGCTCACAATGATGTCAGCATTATTTCTTTCCTGGATTTATTAGCAGTAGGTCAAAGTGAAGCTGGTCTGGAGATCACACCAGTACTTTGTAAGTGGCCATTTGGCTGTGTAATCCATTGTGCAAGCGGAGAAACCAGAAGGCTATACTTGATAGGCATGTAGAAGACTGAATTCCCACCATTTCATTGCGGATGGTAACAGTTTTTCTTTTTTTCAGATGTTGATGGCCTTGGCTGAGGTGAAGGGTGTCTGGTCTCAACTTTGGAGGACACTGACATAGGCTGATGCATGTAGATAGACAATCAAAAGTTTTAGTTCACTGATGCTGCAAATCATGTCAATCGAGTTCTTAACGTTGCCATGCTGACGATTGCATCCCCTTTTTGACTTTTTTTAGCCACCACCTCATATGACGGTTTTAATGAAGCTCCTCCTGTTGAGCTATCATAGTATACATGCAGTGGCCAAATGTACAATGATGCTGACAGATAATTGGATGGGAATCTTGGATGGGCCATTGCTGAAATTTCAGGGGGATTGATTTGATGGAAGGTATTTGGGTGAGTTAGCACCGCTTTTGAAATAATTGTGTAATGGTTCAACTGGCTAAGATCCTTGGCAGACACTGTATTTTAGTTACTTGTGGCCCATCCACACCACATACAGATCAACCGTACAAATGTGCAAGTGCATTTGGCCTGTTCATCAGGTGATTGTCACTGTTGATGTGCAGATATAAATGAGGCTGTAGCAAAAATATTGCAGTCCTGTTGGGTAGACTGGCCTTTTATGGGGCTGAGACTGAAAAGCCAGTTTGTTACATTATGTATTTGGCAGATGCATATGCCTTGTTTTGACTATAATTTGTTGATGTGATCTCAAGATATATTGGGGGTGGTTACAGTCCGCATTAAGCCTAGAAAACTTTGTTAGTCCTCAGTCAAGCAAATTGAATTGTGCTGACTGAATGACTTTGAACACTGTCAGCTCACGGCCCACGGTCATAGACCTGATAAACTTCAATGTATAATTAGTTAAAGAAACTCCTGTTGAAGTTTGAGTAACCAAAAAAGCTCCTGTAAATTGAGCTTTCCATCATTGCCACGCTGCAGGAAAAGGCCTGTCAATTGAGCCCATTGAAATGGGTACCTGTCCAGGCCCAGTCCGTCCCAATCCCAAGAATACAAGACTTTAAAAAAAATTGAGCCCAATAATTTTAAAGCCCGGCCAAAATATTTCTGAGAATGGACAGAATGGGACTGACCCGTCCAAGCCCAGCCCGGCCCGTTGGGGAAGAACATAGCAATTAAAGGGCACTGTATTAAAAATAAAATAAAATAAAAGTCATAGTAGAGAACATAACATTTAAAAAGGAAAGAAGAACATTAACTAGTTAACTTCTCTTTTAGTTTCTATTTTGAAAAGTAAAAATAAAAAAATTGAGATTTTATTTGCTGCAGCATATAAAGAAAAATTAGAGAGTAACAAGAGGAATCAGAAAAATACGATATCTAGACCTAAATGAGATTTAGAAGTAAAGATATTACAGGGTCAATAGTTTCCTCATTGCATCTCTATAAAGCAGGAGACATAATTGTTATTGTTCTTTGCTCCCAAAACATCTACTTATCAAGTTTTAATTTACATTGTTGAAAGTTAAATTTGGAAAATGCCTACATATACCCTACTTTTTACCCTCTTTAGTGAATTCCTGAAATACTTTTTCACTAGCTCAAATGAATTGATGAACTTTCACTCCTTATTTTACCAATGGTAGGACTACCTAGATTTTTGCAAAATACTTGATGCAAGGAAATGAAGATTTGACATTTACATTTTGTAGATGATATGGTCATCCTATAATGCATTTTTCGATCAGCTTAAGAATGATTTAGTTATGGTCTTCAGCATATGAAAGAGATTCATGTTGGGAGTGTCATTATCATAGGCTTTTATTTCCCTTGTTGACTTAATTATCATTTGGTATGTCTTCCATTCAAATATTATTTTTCTCTTCATGTTGGGGCTAAGTCTAGATGGCCTTATTTTTTTTGAAATTTAGAAACTCTATTTTATGAATTATCATCTTGAAAGAGATAATTTCATATTACGGGCTAAGCCCTTGCCCCAGCCCACGCCCGCACGGGACGGTTTTAAAGTTGGCCCATTCAAATTGGACAACCCCTAACAGGCCCGCCCATTATTCGGGACGGGATTGAACAACCCAGGCTCAGGCCCGTCCCGTCCCGTCCCATTGACAGGCCTATGCAGGATGACAGAAAACTCTCTTGATAGACACAATCATCAATAGAATCCCCCTAAAGTTGCACACTGCAGGATCTGAAGATTGTGATCAAAAGAGAATCCAAGACTCCCTAGCCCGTTGTTTTAGAGGCATATGGGTGGGTCCAACATACAAGGTTTACAACTTTTGAGAGTTGGGGCAATATTACTTTATTATACACCTCAAATCTGCTAAAAGCACAACATAAGCGTGATACATGCAACCCTAACATCAACTAGATGTTTCTACCAAAAAAAAAAAAAAAAAAAGCGTGGGACATGCAATAAAGATGTGCTTGTAAAATGGGGTGATTTGTTAATTATGATAATGAGAAAGGAGGATCTATGTTAGGGAATTCTGGGTATAAATTTATCATTGGTGGGCTCGATAATGTCTCGCAGGAGAAATCATTTTCCTATTGTGAAGTCCTGCCTGGTAGAGTTGGTTTGGGCCCTGATGGGAAAAAACTATGTACATAAAGTAGACTATGAAGGTAGAATAAGATCACAATACAAGATCAGTTTCTTATACTCTTCATATCATATAACATTTACGTTCTCTGTTTTTTTTTTTTTTCCCTGATTTTATCGCTTGCAGATCCACGCTTTACCTTGTGATGTTATTATTGTCATCTCACCATGGACAATCAAAATATATCAAGTGCGCATTTAACAGCTACATTCGACTGCTTTCCTCATTAACAGCACCAAACAAACATATTTAAAGTGCTTTCCTCTCGATGACAGCACCATCTTTTGCCTTCCTCTTCTTTAGCTTGCTCTTGGTGGTCCATGTCTTGACTGTACATACATGCTGACATTAATTTGGTTACTATTCTTCTCTGTGGATCACAAGCATGCAAACAGCTCATGGATTGTAAATACAGTCACATAAAACATGGCACATTTTTAAACAGAAAACAACTCATCAAAGGATCATCATATGATTAAAATCATTCGTATGGCATAAATTTTGGGTTATGGCGAATGTGCTCAGCATGCTTAAAGGGGGCGACTGGTTTGGTAGCTTTCAAAATTGGTTTGAAGAGATACATATGTACGAGATTTAGACAAGTTGGACTTCAGGGCAGACTCAGATTTTGGCTGCCCCACTGGCCCCGTCTTGCCCGTTTAAGACCCATTGAGGTTTGTTAAAATGTTTCTGTTAAGAATAGGATTACCATGAAATGTTGTATATCATCTTCTAACCATACCAGTCAGCATAGGGCAGGGCAGTTGAGGTGAATCTGAATTACCCTGACTGGTACAAAACCGTACCCACTGCTATCGCCTGATTGGCAGGAGGCAGTCAGCACAATCACAGGCCTCTGCAAATAACTGCGTTCAATTGCAGCAAGATAAATATCTAACCAAATAACTGTGGTTAAAACTCCAATCTTTTTGCCTTCAGTGACTGCTGCACATAAAATGCACAAAATCATAGCCTCCAAAGCAAAAGCATGGCTTGTTTTGTACAGAAAAGTTTCAAACCAAGATCTTCTCTGCTGGCAGGCAGGCAGGCAGCAGTGAAAGCTACCGCCCAAATGGATTGATACTTGGAAGAGTCAGCATCACAAAACAAGGAATACAGAAACAAATATAGAAGAAAAAGAAATGGATGATTACAGGGGTCAAGGAGTTCTGCTAGTTCAAATACCGTCTGCAGTTTTTTGAATTACAAAAGCATGGGATTTCTTTCCTTCATCTTCGTGGTTAAAGTGGTAATCATAAGTAATCTCCTCTCCTGGGTTTATATCCCTTTCTGCAAAAAATACAACCTGCAAGGAAACAATCTACAATTATTATGCATGCTAAGGTATTAGTACAACCAAAGAAGCACGGACACGGACACGGACCCAGGCCAAGGACACGCCGACACGACATTTCTCAAAAAAGTAAGGCACGGACACGTTAATATTTAATAATATAATAATAATAATAAATCTAATCATATACATGGACACGGACACGCCGACACAGCAGATCTTCTTCTTCCGTTAGGGCTGGACGGACGAATGAATTTTTTTCTCTTTCGTTTAGGGCTGGACAGACGAATGGGGTTTTTTTTTTTCTCTTTCGTTTAGGACTGGAGCTGGATGGACGAATTAAAAGAGCCCTTTGTTCCTCTTAAGTTATAACTTTTTACAAACAGCCCCCTTTTTCTTTTTCTTTTTTTACTTTAATTTTAATTTTTTTTCAATTAAAAGAAGCCAGCGTGTCCGGGATATAAAATATAAAAAAATAAATAGGATACTCTTTTTTGCATGTCCAACACGTGTCCGAGTGTGTCCGTGTCAGACACGACAGCCCCAGAGAGGTGTCTGTGCTTCCCAGAGTACAACCATTCTCAACTGAAACCAAATGATCCCAGCCAGCAGTCGAATTATTTATTTATTTAGATTTTTGCTTGGCATGCTACTTGCCATAGACTGGCAAGATCTTTTTATTTTATTTTATTTTTAACCATTGCCAAGGGTTGATCACTGGACAGTCCAATGATTGGGAGTGCCTTGCCCACTGATCCAACGGTTTTTTTTTTTTTTTTTTTTTTATGCTAAAAGGGAAGTGTGTTTTGATCCAACAGTGGGTGCTGGCAGCAGACAAATTATTTGTACCATTGACAAAAATAAAAACTATTGAAATCCCAACACAAATTGCATATACTGGATAAGACGCAGAGCTTGGTCATGTATGTTAAAATACCTAAATTGACTTAAAAATGGTGGTAATACAATCACAGGCAGAGATTAATGAAATGCAATATGAGACTGAGCTGATTGGAAATAGGAATATTGTAATGGTGATATCCATGCCATATCTGCATTAAATAGCTGAAATTGTTTGACTGTTTGTGGTGTGTTTAGATGTGTCTAAAAATCGTAACTGTCTTGAAGATTAATACATTATTAGTATACAATTTATTTGTGATGTTGAGACTAAATTTTCATTTTATAAAACCGCACCGGCTTTTTGTAAATTTTAGAAACTGGAAGGGGTTTTCATAATATGGAGAGCCAGTTGAGCAGTCAAACTGGATGACGAGCCCTTAATTCCTGCATCAATCTCTCCTTTCTCTTTTCTGTTTCTTCACTTTCATAACTTTTTCCCTTCTTATTCTAGAAACACTTGGAATCATTGTTTTGAATCCAATATAGGTGAGTTGTTGAATGATCCTGGATCATAACAAAAATTAGTTGGTAGGTTGTTTTATCTTATAATGGCGGAAAAACACCATTTGCATTGCCAACAAACTCATGGTTGAGTGGTATTGGCACCTTAGGGCCCATTTGGCATCGTACCTGTGTTTTGAATTCTGTGCTGAGAGTGATAAGAAGGGCTGTGCAGAATTTCGGCAAAATTATTTCAGATTGTTCTGTGGAGAGTACACTGCAGAGCTTGTTTGGTAGCATTATGGCAGTAAATGTTCCAATGAGGAGAATCACCAGAAGCATGTATGACAACGCTGTTGAATTTAAATCTGTAATAAATATTCATACACACCTCTTATAAAAGTAGTTGTCAATTCCGTTCCGGCCAAAATTGGATGGAACATTCCGGAATTAGCCTTGGGTGGAACGAAATGGCCCCCTAAAAGTTTCCAGCCCTGATTCCAGTCCAGCACCAATTGTGGCTCCAATTCCACCTCATTCCGGCCAAGGTTTCATACTTCCATTCACATGTAGTGGAAACTAGAAAATGGTTAATTGTAGAGTGTAGTTTAATTTAAGTGATGTAAGTATGCATTTTTAGTATTATTTTAGCATTCAAACTATTTTTACAATTTTTTGTATTATTTTATATTTATTTTTTCATTTTTCAATCGCATCTTTACCGGAATTGACCGGAATGCCAAAACGTTCCACTACAGGGTCAAACCGGAATGGAATTGACAATTATGCTTATAAATTAATTTATATGTATATATATATAAATTAATCATTAAGAATGTTTATACATTCATGTCATACTATATAAAAAAATTAATTACTAAGAATGTTCATACATTCAAATATAAATTGAGTCATTGCCCTAGTTATTCAAATTCTAGAAAAGTCAAGGTCCCATCAACATCTACACCAAATACCTTCACCATTACCTCTTTAATAATCCTTTGGTGGAACCCATTTTACCATGAATTCCTAGGCATTCATGTTTATCCAAACAAACAGGCCTAAGAACAAGGAAACAAGCAGGCCCTTTGTAGATTATCGCTGCTTCATGCAAGCTAAATGTTAAGAAAGAAAAAGAATTGCATACTTGGATTGAATCCAACACGGGAAATGTCAATGTGGAACCATTCAAGGGCCTAATTGTAACTGTTAGCATCCCAAGTGGGAACTAATTTCTGTGAAAACCTATTATGATACTCATCGGTCGATTCAAGAGGGATACGGCCAATTCTTCCATCTCTCTTCCTTCTTATTCACTATTGTATGCTATCTCTGAAACCTAATATGGTATCAAAGTCCTGCAAATGCACCCGGTGCAAAAAAAAATCTAGATCTTCTTTACCGGACATCTTAGGCTGCCATCACCATCCTCTGCCATGAGTGGATTGAATCAATCTGTGGACACTATCGACTCACTGATTAATGCCATTTGGCATTATTCAAGGACCAATCTCATATATTTTTTAATCCAGAAGAGATTTCCGGTTTTCTTTCCACCATCGACTGTTGGTAAAGTAAAGCCCCACATCCCACATCGCCTAAGTAATGCCCTTAGCAAGACTTCATATATACCTATTTGGGTCTTCCACCTATGAGCTTAAGCTTTTGGGTTGGTATATAGTTTATTACATGGTATCAGAGCTTAGGTTATGATCAATCATCTTCTATCATTGATCAATCTTCTTCTCTCATTGATCCACTGAGTCTCCTTGGCGTGTATCTTCTTCCTGGCGTGAAAAGCTTCTCTGTTAGAGTCATTGATCAACAGTGGCCCACCATGGATCATCTTCGTATCTCCAAGAGACCTCCACAGTTGTGATCGACCATTCTTAAGGATCTTTCTAAGGATTAATCTAGATTTTTCCCATCACCTTTGAGGTAGTTTTCATCCACTTCTTCATCTATCAGATAGTTTTCATCAAGACCGTCCAGACTTGTGGATCTTTTTCCAAATCTCATCAGATTTGGACTGAAGGAAGTAACTTTGATCCACTTTACAGAGATCAAACCTGATCTGTAATTAGACAACCCTGTGGGGCCCACGCACAGATCCAGGTGCAAATTTTCAGTTCGTCTGGCTCTGTTTGGCACAAAAATTGCACTAAGTGTGCTGTCTGCTGCTGTCTTCTTCTGTTTTCTTCTTCTATTGCTAATACCGATTGCTGCTATATGCTGTGGAAGCTACTTGTTACGGATCAAGGCTGATTAATGATTGATCGGTGCTGGTTATATGTTGGGTCCTTTTTCTCTGCTGATACGTGCCTTGAGTTCATCTGATCAATGTGGCCCACCTCTGATCAATCTCTGGCTGCCAGCAACCACTCTTATGATGATCGACTACCCTTTAGGAGTATTTTGAAGATTTTTCTAGATTTTTTCATCAACAGTTAAGGTACTGTTCTACCACTTCTTCATCTGATGAGTTTGGGTCCTTTTTCTCAAAAGGTTTTCATCACAACGGTATAAATTTGTGGATCCGTATCCAAATCTCATCAAACTTGGACTAGAGGTCATACAATTGATATCTTCCAAGATGATCGATCCTGATCTATGATTAGACCACTTTGTGGGGCCCACAGACAGCTTCTGCCCAGAAAATTCTGGTCGTCTGGCACTCTTTTTGCACTATTTGGGACTGTGATGGGTTATTTTCTTCTGGATGCATATCTCAGCCATCCAAACTGCATCCTTCATGCTTGGTTAGTACAATCATCTCAGATTACATCTTTTTATCAATTGTGATTGATAATTTCTCTACTGCTGGACTGTTTGAGTCCCTATTTTTTCTCCTACTGGACTGTTTGGTTCCTTCTTTGCTACTGGACTGTTTGAAGTCACTTGTGATTGGTTCTTCCACTGCTGCTGCACTGCTTGGTTCTTGTCTGCTCCTATCTGGCTTACTGAATTGTGTGGTCTCTCTCATTTTGCGGGATTTGGAAATAATGGAAAAATATGATGTTATTCCAGCGGTGACCTCAGCATACGCTCTATTGGGCTTTAATGGTGGTCGGTATCAAACTCATTCTCCTATAGCATTTCCTACTTTTCATTCTTCAGTCTCTCTGTCTTCTTTTATCACTCCATCCACATGGTTTCTAGATTCAGGAGCATCGAACCACATGACTTCTGTAGAAAGTAGCTTTACAGACTCTCACCAAATCTTGGCAAAGACAAAATCACCACTGCTAATGGAGACCAATTACTCATTTCGGGGATTGGTACCATTACTTTATCTAGTGTCTCTGGCCATTCCATCAACCTTACCCATGTCTACTTTGTTCCCAAATTATCAGCCAAGTTTACTTTCTATGGGACAGCTTATCGATGATGGGTACCTAGTTAACTTTTCTTCCACTGGTTGTGTCATACAGGGGCGGCAAACTGGGAAGGTGATTGCTACGGGGAGTATGTAGAAGATAATGTGGCTTAGGCCCACTAGGCCCAGCCCAGCCCATCAAGGGATGTGATGGGCTTGTACACATCTGTATATCAAATCCCACGTATGGGATCTTTAATTATGTTGCTGATTTCTGTGTATTACTTCCTTACATAGATTAGGAGATTGATTCATTTATTATTCTGATTGTACTAATTAGCTTGTTTAGAGCCCTTGATTAGGGTATAATGATAATATAAATTGACAGACGATCCTCCATTTGGAGTATCAGTTTCTCTCCAACTTTCGTATCTTCTTCTTCCTCTCATTACATATCATTTCATGGTATCAGAGCTATGGTTATGATCAATCCCTCTTCTATTGTCTTTTATCATTGATCATTCTTCTTCCTGGAGTGAAAACTTCTCTCTGATAGTGTCTGATCATCCCTGATCAGAGGTGGCCCAACTTTGATCATCATCATCATCGCAGCGGAAGCAACCTATATTGTTCGTCTGGTTATTCTCTTATTTATGGAGAATTTTTCAAGATTCTTGGATCATCAGAAGTAGGATATCCACCTCATTTTGTGATATTTCAGTTTTGTCCGGCAGTTTCCATCACAGCCGTTCAAATTTGTGGATTTTGATCCATTTTGAGTAGGACTTTTTCGCTGAGTTGCGAAAATATCTTGTCCTTCTATCCCCTACCTCTGATCTGTTGACTGATCCTCTCATGGAGTCCACGTGCAAATCGATTCACTAACGCACACTGACGAAACTTCACGTTTTGTCGGTTTTTGCTTTCTGCTTCACTACTGGCCCACCAGCAATGATCACAATATCACCAATAGTTGTACCCATGTTGGTCGACTCATTTTTCTGGGAATTATGGTGATTTTTCAGGAATTTTTCCATCACCTTTTAGGTAGTTTTCAACCTCTTCATCTGACGGTTTTCTTAGACAGATTTCATCACCACCGTCCAGATTTGTGGATCTTTTTCCAAATCTCATCAGATTTGGCCCTGAAGGGAGTACATTTGATCCACTTTACAGCGATCAAACCTGATCTGTGATTCGATCATCCTGTGGGGCCCACGTGTGGATTCACCCACTGACGACAGGGACGACAAGCTTCCTTGTGCTCTGTTGCTGCTGCTGTGCCACTGCTGTTTGCACCCTTCCTCACTCTCTGGCTACCAGCAACCTCTTCCATTGAGATCAAACCTGATCTGTGATTAGCTAGCCCTGTGGGGCCCACGCACGATCCAGGTCCAAATTTCCAGTTCGTCTGGCTCTGTTGGAACAAAATTGCACTGTTTGTGATGTCTACATGTTGTCCTTCTTCTATTTTTCTTCTTTTATTGATCATTCTAATTGCTGGTATATGCTGTGGAAGCTCTTGGTTACGAATTAATGACTGATCAGTGCTGGATCAAAGGCACATCTGAGGCTGTTCTCTTCTTCACCCACCGCTGATTGGGTGTGCTGCTGCTCTCTGTTGACCCTCTTCCACTTTCTTCTGCAATGGACAAGTATGATGTTATGAGCACGGTTACTTCTGCATATGCGTCTATGGGCATCTCTGGTGGTCGGTATCAAACTCATTCTCATATAGCATCTCCTGCTTTTCATTCCTATGCCTCTCTTTCTTCTCCTATTACCTCTTCCACATGGTTTTTAGATTCAGGAGCCTCCAATCACATGACATCGGTAGAACATAGCTTTACAGATTCCCACCCTTACCTTGGCAAAGAGAAAATAATCACCGCTAATGGTGATCAACTACTCATTTCAGGAGTTGGTACCATTACTTTATCTAGTGTTTCTGGCCAGTCCATCACTCTTCCCAATGTTTATTTTGTTCCCAAATTATCAGCCAATCTTCTTTCTGCAGGACAACTTATCGATGATGGCTATCTTGTTCACTTTTCTTCCTCTGGTTGTGTAATACAGGAGCAAGTGAGCAACACACTGGGAAGGTGATCGCGACGGGGAGTAAACATGGGTGCCTGTTCTTGCTGGACATTGGACATCATTCTTTCTTTGCTGCTTCTTCTACTTTCAATAAATTGTGGACTGTTTGGCATAAACGTCTTGGTCATGTGAACAATGCATATTTGCTTTCCTTGTTTAAATTTGGTTATTTGGATTCTACTATTAATCATACGATGATGTCTTCTTTATCTCAATGTAAGTGTGAAACTTGTTGCTTAAGTAAAAGTCACATCTTGCCTTTTCCAGTTCATAATGCTCGTGCTTTGGCATCATTTGACATCATTCATTCAGATGTTTGGGGAATTGCTCCTACCTTGAGTAGGACGGGATTCAAATACTATGTGACTTTTATTGATGATCATTCTCGTTATACTTGGATTTACTTTATGCGTATGAAATCTGAAGTCTTCTCCATTTTTCAAAAATTATCACATGGTCCAAACCCAATTTCAGATAGCAATCAAAATTCTAAGATCAGATGTCGGTGGAAAATACATGTCTCATGACTTCTCTGCATTCCTTTCTGATAAAGGAATTCCTCACCAAAAATCTTGTCCGCATACTCCTCAGCAAAATGGGATGGCGAAAAGAAAGAACAGACATATTCTTGAAACTATTCGTACTCTGTTGATTGCATCTTTAGTTCCTCCCACCTTTTGGTGTGATGCTGCACAGACTGCTGTTTATCTCCTCAATCGTCATCCTAGCTCCGTTCTAGGAAAAACAACTCCTTATGAAACTCTCTTTGGTCATGCCCCTTCATATTCTCACTTACGAGTTTTTGGCTGCCTGTGCTTTGTTCATCTTCCACCTCCAGAGCGCACAAAGTTGTCTCCTCAGGCTGCCAAATGTATCTTTTTAGGCTACAATACTGAACACAAGGGATTTCTGTGTTATGATCAATCCGAGAAACACATGCGAATATGTCGTAATGTGATCTTCTTGGAACACATTCCTTTCTTTTCTTTGCGTTTGGATAATCACCCTGTTGCTGTTTTCTTATATGCCGCACTTCCCTGCGACTTCACCACCTATTACCAATGTCTATGTTCCGGCGGAGCACGGTTCCTCCTGTGGGGACTCCTTCTCCAGATCCTCTCCCAGTGTCACCTCCTGCACCCTCAGGTATTAATGCTTTCTTCATGGTGACTTGAAAGAGACTGTCTACTCAAACACTCCTCCGAGATATGCTTGTCCTCCTCAACATGTTTGCAAGTTGCGAAAATCTCTTTATGGACTTAAGCAGGCTCTCAGGACTTGGTTTAATAAATTCCGTGCAGCAATTCTTCAAGCTGGGTTTCGTCAGAGTCATTCTGATAGTTCACTATTTCTTAGATGGACACTGAAGGGTTACACATTCCTTCTAGTCTATGTTTGATGATATGATCATCAATGGCAATGATATTTCCGGCATTACAGATCTCAAGCACCATCTCACTCGCCACTTCAGAATGAAGGATCTTGGTCCTCTCACATACTTTTTGGGGCTTGAGTTTTCGCGTACCAAATCAGGCATTCGGGTCCATCAGCGTAAATATGCTACCAATTTGATCGCCTCAGCAAGACTTGATGATGCTCCCACTTTCGATACACCGATGGAATTAAACAGCAAACTCAGTGCAGAGGATGGCCTTCCCCTAGATGATCCCTCTATTTTCTGGCGGATAGTTGGTAGTTTGCTCTACTTAACAATGACTAGACCTGATATTTCTCATGCAATTCATACGGTTAGCCAATTTGTGAGCAATCCTCACAACCTCACCTTGCTGCTGCTTTGCGCATCCTCCGCTATGTTAGAGGCACTCTTACTCATGGTCTCTTCTATCCTTCTGATACTTCTCTGCGCTTATCAGCATATGCCGATGCCGACTGGGCTGGTTGCCCTGATTCTCGGCGATCTACAATTGGCTGGTGTATGTTTCTTGGCGACTCTCTGATCTCGTGGAAGTGCAAGAAGCAAACAACTGTGTCCAAGTCTTCCGCTGAGGCCGAATATCGGGCAATGTCATCCGCAAGTGCTGAAATCATCTGGCTCCGCCGTCTTCTATGTGAATTCGGTGTCATTGTTGGTCGTTCTACACCTCTTCATGGGGACAATACCAGTGCTACCAGAATTGCAAATAATCCAGTATTTCATTAACGGACGAAGCACATTAAGATTGATTGTCACTTCCTCCGTCAGCATATTGTCACTGAAAAGATAAGCTTACCTCATGTCTCTACTCATGACCAGTTGGCAGATATCTTCACCAAAGCACTTCCTAAGCCGCGCCATCATGAACTCACTCGCAAATTGCTGTTTTCTGCATTACCACATCAATTTGAGGGGGTGTAAAAGATAATGTGGCTTAGGCCCACTAGGCCCAGCCCAGCCCAGCCCATCAAGGGCTTGTACACATCTATATATCAAATCCACGTATGGGATCATCTTTAATTATGCTGTTGATTTCTGTGTATTACTTCCTTACATAGATTAGGAGATTGATTCATTTATTATTCTGATTGTACTAATTAGCTTGTTTAGAGCCCTTGATTAGGGTATAATGATATAAATAGACAGACGATCCTCCATTTGGAGTATCAGTTTCTCTCCAACTTTCGTATCTTCTTGTTCCTCTCATTACATATCATTTCAGAGTAAACATGGCCGCCTGTTTCTGTTGGACATTGGACATCATTCTCTCTTTTCTTCTTCTTCTCCTAATTTCAATAAATTGTGGACTATGTGGCATAGTCGTCTTGGTCATGTCAATGCTTCTGTACTTTCTTTATTTAAAATTGGTTGTTTAGAACCCACTATTGATAATAAAATGATGTCCTCTTTACTTCAATCAAAGTGTGAAACATGTTGTTTGAGTAAGAGTCATATTTATTTCCTATTCATCGTTCTCATGCATTATCATCTTTTGATATCATTCACACTGATGTTTGGGGAATTGCACCCACATTGAGTAGGATAGGGTTTAAGTATTATATGACCTTTATTGATGATCATTCTCGATTCACTTGGATTTATTTCATGCGCTTCAAATCTGAAGTATTTTCTCTTTTCCAAAAGTTTTACAATATGGTTCATACACAATTTCAGAAAAATATAAAAATTCTTAGGTCCGACTCCGGCGGAGAATACATGTCCCATGATTTTCTGCCTTCCTTTCTGATAAAGGCATTCTTCACCAAAATCTTGCCCACATACTCCACATCAAAATGGTGTTGCGGAGGGGAAGAACAGGCATATTCTTGAAACTGTTCGTACTCTCTTACTTGAATCCTTAGTTCCTCAAATTTTTGGTGTGATGCTGCACAGACTGCTGTGTATCTCCTCAATCGTCATCCTACTCCGTTCTAGGAAAGACTCCATATGAAGCTCGCTTCGGTCATACTCCTTCATATTCTCACTTGCGTGTTTTTGGTTGTTTATGCTTTGTCCATCTTCCACCCACAGAGCACTTCAGGCTGCCAAATGTCACTTCCTAGGTTACAGTACTGAACACAAAGGATTTCTATGTTATGACCAATCCGAGAAACGCATGCGAATATCTCGTAATGTGATCTTCTTGGAACAAATTCCGTTCTTTTCTTTGCGTTTGGATACTCATCCTGTTGCTGTATCTTATCTGCCACAATTCCCTGCGACTACTTCTCCACCACCATGTTACAAATGTCTATGTCCGCGTAACACGGTTCCTCCTGTGGCGCCCCCTTCTCCTGATCCTATCCCAATGCTGGCTCCTGCACCCTCAGGTATTAATACTTCCTCTACTAATAGTGTCATACCCTTGCGATGCTCTAGCTGTCCTTCTGTTGCTCCTGACAAATATGGCTTCCCTGCTTTTTTCACTTCTTTGGATAGTGCTCCTATACCCACCTCTTATTCACAGGCTTTGAAGATTGCATACTGGCAGGATGCTATGACTGAGGAGTTGCTTGCTCTTGAAGCAAACAACACATGGGACTTGGTACAGACTCCTGAACGCGCCTCCGTGATTGGCAATAAATGGATCTACTCCGTAAAGGTTAACTCTGATGGAGTCTTCGCTACAAAGCCCGATTGGTTGCGCAGGGTTACAAGCAGGAGTATGGTATTGACTATGAGGAGACCTTTGCACAAGTGGCTAAAATTACCATCGTTCGTACTCTTCTTTGTGTCGTTGCAGCCCACAACTGGCCTCTATGACAAATGGATGTCAAAAATGCTTTTCTTCATGGTGACTTGAAAGAGACTGTCTACTTAAAACCTCGTCTGAGCTATGCTTGTCCTCCTCAGCATGTTTGCAAGTTGCGAAAATCTCTTTATGGCCTTAAGCAGGCTCCCAGGGCTTGGTTTGATAAATTCCGGGCAGCAATTCTTCAAGCTGAGTTTCGTCAGAGTCATTCTGATAGTTCATTATTTCTTAAATGGACACCGAAGGGTTACACATTCCTTTTAGTCTATATTGATATGATTATAAGTGGCAATGATATTTCCGGCATTACGGATCTCAGCACCATCTCACTCGCCACTTCAGAATGAAAGATCTTGGTCCTCTCAAATAATTTCTGGGGCTTGAGTTTTCGCGTACCAAATTAGGCATTCGGGTCCATCAGCGTAAATATGCTACCGATTTGATCACCTCAGCAAGACTTGATGATGCTCACACTTTTGATATGCCGATGGAATTAAACAACAAACTCAGTGCGGAGGATGGCCTTCCCCTGGATGATCCCTCCATTTTCCGGCGGATAATTAGTAGTTTGCTCTACTAACTATGACTCGACCTGATATCTCTCATGCAGTTCATACGGTTAGCCAATTTGTGAGCAATCCTCACAAACCCCACCTTGCTGTTGCTTTGCGCATACTCCGGTGTTAGGGGCACTCTTACTCATGGTCTCTTCTATCCTTCTGATACTTCTCTCCGCTTCTTAGCGTATGCCGATGCCGACTGGGCTGGTTGCCCTGATTCTCGGCACTTACCACTGGCTGGTGTATGTTTCTTGGCTACTCTCTGATTTCGTGCAAGTGCAAGAAGCAAACCACTGTGTCCAAGTCTTCCGCTGAGGCCGAATCTCGGGCAATGTCATCCGCAAGTGCTGAAATCATCTGGTTCCGCCGTCTTCTTTGTGAATTCGATGTCATTGTTGATAGTTCTACACCTCTTCATGGGGAATACCAATGCTACTAGAATTGCTAATAATCCAGTCTTTCATGAACGGACGAAGCACATTGAGATTGATTGTCACTTCATCCGTCAGCATATTGTCACTGAGAAAATTACCTTGCCTCATGTCTCTACTCATGACCAGTTGGCGGATATCTTCACCAAAGCACTTCCCAAGTCGCGATCATGAACTCACTCCCAAATTGTTGTTTTCTACATTACCACATCAATTGAGGGGGAGTGTAGAAGATAATGTGGCTTAGGCCCACTAGGCCCAGCCCAGCCCATCAAGGGCTTGTACACAGCTGTATATTAGATGATTATGTTGCTGGTTTATCTCTTATTTACTTCCTTGTATAGATTAGGAGATTTATCAACTTCCTTGTATAGTTAGGAGATTGATTATTCTGATTGCCCTTGATTAGGGTATAATGTAATTATAAATATACTAACGATCCTCCCTTTTGAGTGATCAATTTTCTCTCCAACTCTCGTCTCTTTCTTCCTTCTCATTTCATATCATTTCATGGTATCAGAGCAGGTTCCGATCTCGTTGTTCTCGTGTAGCCCACGTGGTAGGCCCGTCCATGAAATCTGTTGGGCCTGCACGTGAGGGGGAGTGTTGGTAAAGTAAAGCCCCACATCCCACATCGCCTAAGTAATGCCCTTGGCAAGGCTTCATATATACCAGTTTGGGCCTTCCACCTATGAGCTTAAGCTTTTGAGTTGGTATTGATTTATTATCGACAACTAAACAGATGTCAACCTTGATAGCCAATCAACTGTGGGCCCCACCTCCGATTGGTTATCCGCTTTAGAAACTTCCCATTTAATCTATGTTCCACAAATACTCTTGATTTGAGATTTTTCAGAGCTTCTCCTTTGAATGGATAAAAGTGAAGTGATTCCTGTCAAGTCAACAGGGAAGAACTATATGGGATGGTCATTCAATATAAACACTTCGTTCAAGGCCAGGATTATTGGATACCTTGATGATACAACACTAGAACCTACCGAGGAAAAGGCCAAAGCCACTTGGGTTCAAAACAACTCTAAACTAGCCACATTGATCCTAAATTCCATAGATACATCCATCACAGATCCTTATTGTCATTAACTATGGCCTCCGAATTTTGGAATCACCTCAGAAGCTTTATCACCAAAACAAAAAAGCAGAATGATATGGACAGCGGATTGAGGTATGGGAGGGCAGGATGAGAGATGGTAGATGGAGGGTAGAGATGTAGGTCAGGCTTTCGCTTGAAATTGGTCCAA